>VZTO01011474.1:1303-14243 GCA_013400615.1 Syrrhaptes paradoxus | reverse complement strand
TATGCCTTTCAAATGTTTGTCACTAGTTTAGCTGGTGTCACCACTTGATCTGCTTTCTAGATCCTTATTTTTATGCTGCTGTTTCTTTAGTCTCAGAGTCTTCATAATCTTTTTTCCTGGGTATGAACATACCCTGTAAAATGGCTGTGACTGAAATATGGAAGGTTGGTAAGCATAATCTAGGGATGGTGGATGGGTTTACCCTGCTTGATGTCAGCATTCCTTGCACCTCTGTGCTTCCACAAGTAGTCATGAGATTTCTGAGCGTTCGACCCATGCATAGTTTAACAGAGAGGGAGACTGTGTGCTGTGGGGTTTTATTTCTGATCCTAACTGTGACAAAAGGAACACATAGCTCCTGGGTTTCTTGAGGGGTGGAGAAGCAAGAGGAGTGGTGATCTCACTGTCACAGCACCTCACCCAGTTAAGAGTATTGTGAAACCCCTACTTGTACACTGTTGTTCATTCTGTCATGAACCTCTGGTTAAATTTCCTGGGATTCACAGTGTTGGGAGTTGGAGAATTAGTTTTGCAGTTAAAGTGATTTCTAAATAAACTCTGAACTTGACTTTCTCTTGAACAGTAATGTTCTGAGGAGTTTATCATTTAGGTTAAAAATTCTTTCAAAAGGTGAACTCTATTAGGATGGGGTTTTGGTTCTGGGAGCCAATACGTGATTCATTTCAGCCTTGATTTGCTTTAAATAACCTTTAAAATAATTTTTGTATTTTAATTTTTTTTTCTGTTTTGAACAACACTATTGCATATCTGTCCACATTCTGGCCTGTGTAGGGTACCCCCTTTGGAGCAAATGGATTGTCAGCAAAGTTATTCTGATGTTAATTTACTGTTTTAGTTGAGACTACATAAAAGTGCAGTCGAAGTATTGAAACTTAGCAATGTTGCTACTGTAATAGTTGCAATTATCTGGCACATTTCTGTTTAAAAGCGGTGAAATTCATAGGCTGTTCATATGGCAAGGATGTTTCACATCAGCAGCTCTAATTGTCTTGTGGATGACTTCAAACTATTGTACATTAGAGATTTTATGAACTTCGGAAATGAAACCTTGTAAAAAGCTTTTTTACAGGAAGTTGCAAAAATAGGTCAATAAAAAAAATCCTGTTTAGAGGTCCCAAGTTGAAATTCCTAGCTGTTAACTTGGAAAGGAAAGTAACCTTTAAGTAAGTTTCAGAAAGCTGCTGGCATCTTTGAAAACAAAAAGAGAAATAATTTTCTAAAATGGGTATTAAAACCAGGTGGTAGGTCTAGAATGTAGATTAGGGCAATTTTGTCAGTGAGAGAGAACCTGGATAAAATTATTTGTACTGCAACTCATCTTTTCAAACTGAGCTACAAGACTGTAGACAGCTTTTCATTATTTTTTTTGTGATGCCAAAATGAACAAGTACAGACTAAAGCCAGAAATGGGGCTAGATTTCAAGAAGTTGCTAAATGTGTGTTGCAGAGACAGCAGCTAAGTATCAACAGAAATAAGTCTGGGCCAAGGAGGGGTGTTCAGCGCTTTGGTTTGCTTTAAAAAGGTAAAATGCTTCTCTTCAGGCATTCCTTGTGAAGCACAATCTGTACTGCCAGATGTGCCCAGAGAACTGCATTTCCTGAGCGGTCTGCCATGGTCTCTACCCAGCATGTAATGTTGGACAAATCACTTTACCTTGCAGAACCTTTATCTCTCCATAAAACGACTCACCTTTTGCAGCGCTGAAATGATTATTTTATTTTTTTGAAAAGGGACTCGGATCTGTGCAACTGACAGATGATATCTTGTCTGGATATGAAGTCTCATGCTGGGAATTATAAATGCTTTCTCCTCCTCAATCCTGAATATTTGACAAAGTGGGTGTGAGGTGCCTTGGGCGAACTTCAGCACAAGCACTGGTGGGCTTTGACATCTACAATATCTGAGGAAAGGAGAGGAAATTAGTGCATTGGTGCATGAAGACAGAATATCACTTTTACAAAAAAAAGGGAAAAAAGTACTGAAAAACCTCTGTTCTTCATAGAAGAATCAACAAACATTGCTTTTATGCCTTAATCCTTCAAAACCCAGTGAAAAGGTGTCATTCTTTGAAGAGTATAATTTAGGGATACTTTGTTGGTCTGCTTTTTAGTTAATTTTCTATTTTAAACTGTTACTTGAGGAGAAATTGAGGACTAGCCTATGAAACATTTCTCTGACCAAGACAGAAATTGGTTCTGTTTATTGCACTGAAAGTATGCACATCTTGATCATGTTAGCAAGGATTTCGCTCGTAGGGTGGGGATTTTCTTGGCAAGATGAACGCCACAGAGGCAGCCAGATAATCTCTTCATTTCTCATTACCAGATGCTGCAAAAACAGAGAATTCATGCAAGTGCTATGGCTGATGGGGAGCACTCCCCAGTTGAGCCCTGAACGTTCTTTCTTTCACCTGCATTTGCGCAGCCTGTCATTTCTATCCGCTGCTTCATCTGTTGTGGTGATGCCTTTCCCGCTTTGTCCAATTCTTGTACAGAGTTTTTACTGCTTTCCTTGACCAGCTTGCAGCAAACTACCGTTTAATGGCATGAAAACTCTTGTACAAAATACTCTTCGGATAAGATGAGCAAGCATTGGAGACCCTTAGCTGGGTGTGGTAGAAAAGAAGTGGGAGTGGTCAGGGGGTTTAAAAACGGAGAGATGGTGGTGAAGGGCGAGGGTTTGCCTCTTGCCTAAGCTTCCTTTCCAGTTAGAATGAATGTTTTCAGTATAAACCCTGAAAACAGCCATCAGACTGTTTAAAGCCGTTGTGTGGTGAAGATGTGTAGCTTAAACCTCGGGCTCTGTTTTGTAGTGTCTGATAGTGGCCGGCTGTGGTGGTCAAGTCAGTGGCAGCTATTGGGAGCCCATGTAGGCTTTTGTCTGCATGGTTCTTGTTTTCAACTTTGTTCAGCTCTTCTTACCTGTTTTGATTTTTCTGTTTGTTTATTTTTATTTGGTGTTTTTTTTCCTGGAGTTCTGTAAGGTGACCCAGTTAAACTTGCTCTTTTTGGTATTTGCCACTTCTACCCATTGCGGCTGCTGCTTTTTCATGCAAGTATTCAATCCTATCGTGAATGCAAGAGAGCTGAGAGAGGAAAAAAATTCAAATGAATGCAAAGAACTGTATTTGTTTCTTTGCTGGTAGGTTAGGGATTGCAAGCAGGTATATTAGAAACTGGGGAAATGCCAGTTAATGGAACGGCTAAAGACAGATTAGAAAAGCTGAGGAGACGGCAGTTAAGTGGCTTTTTTGGCAGTCCATCAACAGGAAGGAGATTCACTTGAATGTTTCCGTCCTTTCATTTATTTTATGTTTTTTTAAAAGGAGCAGAAATATCCTCTTTTGCACGGGCTGGCAAAACTGCCTTCACTTTTTCTTTCCCCCTGAAAAAGGTTAGTTTGCAGGATTCTTCCTCGCACACCTGCTACCACAATCACAAATTATTTTAGGATCAGACGATCAGAAATTGAGGACGTGTTTCTGCAGAAGGGACTGAAGAAGAAATTTTGTATTTTGATTGCTCTGTGCTGATGGAGATCTTGGGGCACAGGCCAAACTGGGAATCCTGATTTCTCTGCATATTCTCTTTTTGCAGCTGCAGTATCCTTTCCAACTCTTATCAGTAGTTTCAAGCTAAGCACTGTGGTTTTGATTTGCTGCTGCTTCATCATTGGATGCAGTTGTCCGTGTTACTCCTTTTAATGTTTAACATTCTTAGAGCTTTTTGGAGGACTTTACATTTTTTCAGTGGTGGCTGTGTCTCAACCAGCACACCCAGCTTGCCAAGCTGCCTCAGAAAATGGTGAGGAATTAGGAGATGCTGTATTCATTCCCACAGTTGTCTATATTTATCTTTTATGTGTGCTTGAGGTAGGCATTGGTGTTAAAAAATTTCAAACCTTTTGCAGTTTTCAGTAGAAGATTGTCTTTCTCTGCTTTTGGAAGTTCAAACTGAGATCAGAATCCTCTGGGTTTGAATAGGGAATACATGTGACTGCATATTAGGTCTGTTTTCTTGAATTAGATCCATGTCCTTGATTCTAGCCTATTCTTTGGGACAGTCTTTTTCTTCTATTTTGTCTCTTGGAGAAGTGAAATCCAACAAGGGATTGTACTCTAATACCCCGTAAAACCAAAGATGACTTATTCCAGCTGGAGATCAATATTTATATTATTAGTCCAGAGGAGAATTAGCACCTTGTCAAAGCTGAAGAATTCTGGCGTCTCCCTGCCAGCGCCCACATTTCTTTCTTAATCTCTGACGCTCTTTTAGTACTTGTTAATTCATGCTCACCTCGCTGCACACTCTGGTATGTGTGCAGGCTGCTGAATTCAGTTTTTTTATAGTGATATTGTACTTTTTTCATGAGCTTGTGTTATAGTGCGTGGGTGCAGTTGGAAAGGGAAACAATTAGTTTTGGACTGAGCTTTAATACTTGACATTCTGCTTCCATCTGATAAGCAATATGAGTGGGATATCTTCAAAGAACATGAATCAGTTTAAGTCCATGCATGAGAGAGATGGCAATAGTTGTGCCCAAGTAAATTTCCACTCCTCTGGTGGGTATTTGTAAGATGTACCTTCTAAGGTAGCAGCTGGCATGTTGCATGAGGATGAAGAAATATGGAAGGATAACCTGGAGGAGGGGAAGACCTGATGGGCAAGTACAGATTTTTACTTTTTTTTTTTTTTTTTTTTGTGGACATAAGATTATAGCACAGAATTAACAGAGCTTTGGCAGTAGCAATCTGCTGGTTCCTTCTGTTCTCTGCCCAAAGAATGGTGTCCTTTTTTTTTAATGTATTTATATTTTTTTTTAATCCAGGAAGTATCTTGAAAGAACTACTGTTTGGGAATGTTTTTACTATTTTAATGTAACAGCTGGTCAAAAGGAACATGTAAATAAGCAGCATACTCTTATCTAAAAGTTGATTTTAATTCTAATTATGTCAGCTACAGACAGAGATTAGTGTGTGACTATTCTGAGCCTGACTGTTGAGTGCTACCCAGCCATGAGTTGTTACGTTTGGGGTAGGTGAGATAGCTGGTTCTAGACTGTTGGCAAAATTTTGCTAGCCACCTAAAACTTGTTCACATCAAGGTACTAACTGTAGGTCAGGGTGGTGGGGATTTATTTCCAACGTGTCGCACTCCGGAAGATTTGGTAAAAGGGTGGGAGGGTACAGAGTGACATCTCTCCTTTCTCCTTTCCCCATTGGAAAATATATGCATCAAAACTTACTTTTGGCAGGAATACACAGATTCTGGCCACTTTTAAATGCCAGTGAGGGAACAGCTTGAAACTTCTTGTTGTATTCCACCAGTATTGAAAGTTTTTTAAAAACAGAAGACCTTTTGTTTTATTCTTTTTTTTTCTTTAATTTAAAATGGCTTCAACCTAGTAGACTCTTCTTCATGTCAGCTTTATCAGAGCAACGTACCTTTTCTTACTCAAAGTTTTTAGCTGTGTTTTGGGCTAGCTGTACTTGAGTGAACTTACATTTTTCTGAACTTCATAGCCGTAGCATGCTCTCTAGGTTATCTGTTCGGCTCTGTTTGGTTATTAAAAGAGGTACCTGTGAAACGCTCCAGGTTATTCTGCTGTGGCTTGCAAGAATGTAAGTAAAATAGAGATTCCTCTTCAGGGTAGAGGAAAACGCCCTTCCTTGGGGGATGTTTTGCTGCCACCTCCTCATCCCCATTGTATTCCTGTGAAAGTTTGCTTTTCCCAGAAGCCTTAATCTTTTTATTCCTGAAGTCTTTCTAGGCTGAGCTGAAGATGACCATTTTGTACTATGAGTGCTACAAAAGATAGAAAGGCTTTAGTGTTAATAATCAAGGTGCCTTTTTTGTGGAGAGAGAAGACTATCATGCATATTAGATTGAAATTGTCAAATAGCTGTCTGTACTTTAGCATTAAGTGTGCTTGCTGGTGTTTAATTTAAAGTACGGGAACTGTTGATGTGGTATGCTTCAGTTTAATAATCCAACTTTGAATGAGCTTAATATATTTTTAGTTTATAGCTAAAGGGTGAAATTCAGCAGCGTCTTTTTAGAATAAATAATTTTAAAAACCCTTTCAGCTGCTTATTCACTTCTCTGTATTAATCCTCTCTCTCTTCCCTTCCTCCTCTGGAGTTTTACCACCCTTGTGAATAATGAATGAGCCTGAGGATTAAACTGTTTCTCTGAAGTAGACTCCTCTGTCTGTGTAAAACAGCTAACCTAGTTTCAGTTCTGTGCAGTGCAGAGAGATTTTTGTTTATAATGGAAGTAGTGGGTTTTTTAATCCTTTGGCATTCCACGTGACTCCTCTGTAGCATGTCTGACCCTTCTTTGCTGCTGAGCAAGTTTCAACCAGCTGCAACTCCTGCAAATCCATTTCATTCAGTAGTAGACCTTAAAAGGTCAGTGTGGATCCCTGCGTGCATGGGAGAAGCTATCAATATTTTATCATTTTCTCTTAAGATCGATGACAGGAGTGCACCTACCTTTTGTGTCCTGATCGGTGGCTTTATAGTCTTCAACCAGCTCATTTCTGAGTCTAGTTTCTTGAATGCAACTTCGCCCATCGCAGCTGCCCGTTCCCGTTAGTTGGTAGGAGCAGCGCAGCAGCACGGTGTTAACACCGTCACCGCAGACTGGCAGGCTCGTGCTTGCTTCTGTATCACAAGTTCTCTAAGGCAGCCTTTTCTGAAAAGGGGAGGAAGGAAGAAAGAGGTGGTATTTCTATTGACAAGGCACAGTCATGCCAGAGTTGGTTACTGAAGGATTATTTTTCCATTTCTTTGGGATTGCTTGTGTGAATTCTAGCCCTCAAGATGCCTGCAGTGTATATTCCTCCAGTGCTGCTGTGATCGCCCACCTCCCCTAAAGAAACACTAGTCCTCTGCCCACAGAGCTTGACTGGCAGGAGCAGGCAGTGCCTATACCTCAACAGGTCTTGTTTCCATCCTGGAAAAAGTCCCTTGAGAGAGAAAGAATAACTTAATTTCTGTGCTTCTTCAGTCCTTGCTGCTTGTGGTGGGACTACAGAAAATATTAACAAGGGCTTCTGCTGCTTTGGGGAGCAGGGCAAGGGCACTCAGGATCTGGCTGTCTTGCTGCATACGTCAGCAAGCAAGTATATAACTTTTTTCATTGAATTTACTATTAGCACTGTATCTCTTTAAAATCTAAAAGGCAAATTACTATTTGGTCTTAGGTTTTTTTTTTGTGATTGGTGCAACTTTGGTTATCCAGATATTCAAAGAGTACTTTTTCATATTTTGTAGTTGCTTTCAGGCCTGCAGGTTTAAAAAAAATACTGTCTGCCCTAGACAGTATTTAAAATACTGAAAAATTGGCTGACTGTGTTACCAATCACTTCTTTTAGTCACTTGAAGGGCAGCTATACTCTCATGGTTCATTAATGATCAATTCAGAATTCATTTTTGAGTGGAATTAATATAGAAATAATGTGGTTTGTTATTGTTCTTACTTGTAGGTACATGTGTAGTAATTTTGGAGGTAATGAGGTTTTGATAAGGGGATAGAGGCATTTTGATGTGCTCATTCTGCTGATCTTTTTTTTTTACAAATGTGATCATTTTAAAATGTGATCAGTTTTGTTCAGTAGTGCTAGGCTTTTGGTCTTCCTAGCCGTTAGGAACTTGTTGCTTTTGACTTTCATAACTATCTTAACTCTTAAAAATAGAGATTTTATTTATACTTCTAGACAAAACCTGCAGGATGTTTCAGTGAACTCCCATGTTCAACTTCTTTTTGCAGCCTGAGATTTCTTAACGCCTCTGCCAACAAACTGGAAATGCTTCCTCCAGCCACTCTTTCTGAAGAAACCCATAGCATCTTGCAGGAGTTGTATTTGACCAATAACAACCTCACAGATAAATGCGTACCCTTGTTAACAGGCCATCCACACCTGAAAATCTTGCACATGGCTTACAATCGCCTCCAGAGCTTCCCTGCAAGGTAAGTAACTGGTTTCACTTCCTCTGGACCACTGGTGGTGAGTGGGCATTGTGAAACGTTTTCACAGCAAGAACTATGTTGCGTGGAAATGTGGTGTCATAGGCTGTATTTTGAATGTGGTGATACTGGAGTGGGTGGATTCACCTGCTGTGCCTTCTTGCATGTTGCCACTCTCTCTTGCATTACACAGAGAAGTGAGCGCTGCGTGTTAGTTGGTGTGTTTTAATTGTGCCTAAAACTCTTTTCAGCTGGACTAACTCAGCATGACCACAATATGCTTTTGAAGTCAAGCAAGGAGGTCTGCTGTTTTCCCTGGCTTGGTCACTTTGCTTACACCTGGTGGGCTCCTCATTACAAGAGTCTTGTGAGCACAGCAGTCTGGAAATGTCTTCTGGAAGTGGACTAAGTTCCGCTAGGGAAAAATCCTCTCACTCCAGAAGGAGATTCTGCCTTGGCAGCAATTCTGTGCTTCCAATTCACTCTGTTTTAATCAGAAATTTTTCAAGTGTAAGATGTGCTGTAAAGATGATGGGGGTACAACCTTGGAAAAGAGATGCCAATAAATAACGGAAGAGATGTCTCTGTCCTTGTGTGATGTTCTGAGCAGCTGGGCTTCAGTGCAATGGGGGAGGGAGGAAAATGAATTAAGGGGAATGGCTGAGTGGGATGCTAGAAGGTGGAGGGAAAAATTTCGGATGAAATGAGAAACTAAGGTTGAAAGAAAGGGGAAGGAAGGCCGAAAAAGAGTGAAGGTGAGAAGGGGGAATGTAAGCAAAGTAAGTAATATGAAAAGTAGCATTAATAAAACATTGACAGAAGCAGTCCATGTTTTGTTCCACAACTGTGTTAGTGTCTGATGTGATGAGAGGTGACAGGTGCTGTTGTGAACGAGGACCAAAGTCTGTGATTTTATTTTCCTAAAATAATGAAAACCATTGCTCATATTGCCACTTCAAAATAAAATGTGTGTCTATTAAAAGAAAAATTCTCCAACTCTTGTTTTCATAGCAAAATGGCCAAGCTGGAAGAGCTGGAAGAAATTGACATTAGTGGGAACAAACTGAAGGCCATTCCAACAACCATCATGAACTGCAGACGTATGCATACTGTAATTGCTCACTCCAACTGCATTGAAGTCTTCCCAGAAGTCATGCAGCTTTCTGAAATAAAGGTAAGGAATGAATGTGCTTCAGAAAAAGTGAGTATAATGCGACATTACCAATTCTATTCTCCCCTCAGGTCTTTCCTTGCTCCAGGATAGTATATGCTTGGAAATTACAGAGATTTGCTTTTTCCTCTGAGGTCATGCACAAAATATTTGTCCCATGGTGCCTTAGAGTGGAAGGGAAGAAGAGCCTCAAAATCTGATTCTACACACACCTTCACCAGATCCTATCTTCTTTGCCAAAACAGTGTTAATTGTCTTCTGTGACATTCTGTTACGATACAACTTAAACATTTGGCAAGAGCTATGCGTAATTAACTTGCTGCCCTGGCAATTGGTGGATTGTGTAGGAATGGACTTTGTTTAGAGCACATGTTATAAACCGCTGAAGTTGCAAAATAGGGTAGGCCTTGGGGACAGAGATAAATTCCAGGAGTGCAGGATTTGAGTATTTAGGCAAGCTACTTGGATTTTCCCAATTGCAGTCATATTTTGCACAACTAGAGGAATGCTTAATCCGTCTTTTGTATGTGTTTCCAGAAGTAATTACGTACTTTTCCTGACACTTCTTTTTGTGGGATGCATTCTTTGCTTGACCACGCTGAAGAGCACTACTACTTACCTTTTGTGAATTGAGTTCCTGCTTCTCACCTGCCTATAGCACAGAGTATTTC
Source organism: Syrrhaptes paradoxus (assembly GCA_013400615.1). Lineage (NCBI taxonomy): Eukaryota > Metazoa > Chordata > Aves > Pterocliformes > Pteroclidae > Syrrhaptes > Syrrhaptes paradoxus. Next base: position 4,409 of record VZTO01011474.1, on the reverse strand, counting down.
ACGCTGCGTGCCGTTTCTGCTGACCAGAGCTGGGAGATGGTTAACTCGGTGTTCAAATCTTGTGATATGGCAGAAATCTGTCATTCTGCGAGGCTGAGAACTGATTACCTATTCACGGACTCAAAACAACTTAAGTGTCCTATATGAGCTCTGTAAAGTCACTTCAACCAGTTCCCAGGCTGCCATGTGTGCCTCAGTGTCTGGGGTCAGGCGAAGCAACAGGAGCAATAATTCTGTTGGACAGCAAGTACATGTAAAGATGAGCTTTGTGGTTTTAGCCAGGAAATCTCAAACAAACTTGTGGGTTTTTGAATACTCCTCCCTGTTTGGAACAATGGCCAGAGGAAGCAGAGGGCCATTTAGAATCAATCAGAAGCAAAGCCTTTTTTCTTAGAGGAAGAATTGGGGTGGGGGAGTGAGGCACTGCAGAGTAAACATTTCTTTAAAAATATGAGGGTGGTGTTAACCAAAAAAAAATTAAAAAATAATGTAAACACATTGATAGGGAACAATCAGCTTTTTCCTTTTGTTCATGCATTTTGGGGAAAGCTGAATGCTTTATAAAAGCATCAATATTTCAAGTGCTATTCTGCTGCAGTGCTTAGCAGAGAAATGCTCTTGGAAGACCTGGCAGTTTTTCCTCCTGATGGTTCCCTGCAGTTCTCTATAGCAGAGGAAAGAGGCATGGATGTGATTAACTGTTACCTGGGACTGCAGGGCTAGCATGTGTGGCTTAATCTAAGAGGGCACAGTGCTGTAGGACTCCGCTTCTGTGGAAGGAAAATGCCTGGTCAGAACTGAATTCAGCCTGGTTTTGACTTTGGTGAGATGAGTTCGTACAGTTGCCAGCTTGGTGCCTTGTTGGGCATAGGAGTTCTTCTGGTCTCCTGGTGATTCCTCTAGGTGAGGGCTGGTGTTTGTCAGTTTGGAGGTCAAGCTTATGCTGCCTGGCTGTGTTAGTTTATCCAGAGCGCCTTCTTAGGTACGTGAAAGCATTCAAAATGTACCAAAGTTAGTTCAGAATTTATTGAGTGTGGATTTGGTTGTTTGGTGAAATAAGCTTGCTTGTAGCAAAGCACAAAGTTGTATAGTCTCCTGTCGCTTCTGTGATGATACTGTATTTGATGGTTAATTTTAACTGAGGTAGCATTCAAACACTCTAAACTTTTTGGGACACTGTTACCTGAGGTGACGGCTGTTCTGCTTTTGTGTTTAACTAGCCTGAGAGGATAACGTGTTTTTGGAGTCAGTAATACTGGAACAATTAGTAGCAGCAGTTACTATGCTGTCTGAAATAATATCAGAAGGAAAGTTAGTATAGATGATGGTGCTTTTACACTTGCAGTAGCTCCAGGATTTCCAAACACAAGGTCATTTTAGTTGTGCAATTGTCTCTAAGACTTTTTTACATACTGCAGTCAAGGCTGCAGAAGTAATGTGTTGTCCTCTGTGTTAAAGAGCCTGATGGATGTCTCTGAGATACCTTTTACAAGAAGTTTTTGAGGGTTTTTATTGTATTTTATGGCAGTTATTTATACTGTCAGAGTTAGGTTTATCTGTGCACACTGAAACGTCTTCTGTGAATGGCTGAGGGGCTGGAAGCAAATAGAACTGAGTCAGTGCCCCAGCAGGCTTTTCTGACAGCCATTGTTTGACTTCCATCTCCTTGCCTTACTAAAAAGGGGCACTTTTAAAATTGTATCTAGCGTCCTGGTGTTCTTTTGCAGTCAAACAGTTGAGTACCCCTTACTGCTTGGGCAGAGCTCAGCGACCCAGGCTTGCTTTTCCCACCTGGGACTTAGCTTTATCACCCAGTTTTTATGGATTGATGAGTTGCTTCTCTTTTGTGGTTGTCTTCCTGGGCTGCTGTGGTGAGGGTGTTATGGAGGTTTCTTGTCATGTGTTTTGATCAAGCTTATCTTTTACATGAGCATTACCTTGAGATCTAAAGTAAGTGAAGATTCAGTGGCAGGAGCATCTTAAAGACAGAATTCTCAATCTGTGATAGTTAAATAGAGGAGTGTTGGTATGCCCACCTTTGGTCGCAACTGAAGATAACTCAAGTCCCTTCCAGCCTTGAACAAAATGGTTAGAAAGCTGTAAATGCTTTGTAAATCCAGTGTAAGCAAATACTGGATATTAAACCCTGTCCTCCAGCTGGCCTGTACAGTGCGAACGCCTGTACACGGATACAGGAGTTGTGGTGGTGCATGGGTGGGGCTAAACCAGCTTGCATTGAAATAATGTGTGAGGAAACTGGGACCAGTTATGAAGTACACTTTCCTGCTTGCCTGGGGAGTAGAGTAAGGACTGAATTTAACATAGACTAAGAGGGACTTTCTGCATATCTGTTCTTCAAAAAGTACAAATAAAATCTAAGAAATCCTAACCTGATTAATAAGCTATTTCCCCTGCTGCCTGAGGACCAAGGGATCTACTGTTGAGTGTTGCTACCTTTGGTGTGTTGGACATTCAACGAGAACAATGAAATTACCTTTTTTTTTTAATTTCACTCCCCATTCCAGCATGCTCTTCCATCAAATTTGTAATGGCATTGAGGTGTTGAACACAGCCAAGCCTACTGGCCGCTTCTTTAATCTGCAAATTACCGACTCTGGAAGCAGCAAGGAGTTATGCAGAGGAAGAAAGCTTGCTGGAATAACTGTTCTATTAAGCTGCCTATTATTTTGTTTGTGTGACAGATTTAAACTCGGATTTCCTTATCAGGCTTGGGTAACATCAGCAGTTTGTTCTTCCTAGGTAGTGAGGCCTCCGTATTAGACAACCTCAGGATTCAAGATTTGGGTTGGAAATTCATTATTTGCATTATGTGTATTTAATAAATTGTTAGGAGATTTTGCTTTTCCAGATTCTTCTAGGTTATCTTATGCCTTCTTCCAGCTCAGGACCCTATCGCTTTGCGTATACCTACAGAAATGAAAGTGTGTCTTGCTTATAACAATGGGAAAAACGCAAAGGTTGGGGAAAAACGGGGAAAAAATACAGTGGTTAGGGAAAAATGGGGAAAAAACGCAAAGGTTGGGGGGAAAACAGGGAAAAAATACAAGGATTAGGGAAAAATGGGGAAAAAACGCAAAGGTTGGGG
>VZTO01011470.1:0-12854 GCA_013400615.1 Syrrhaptes paradoxus | reverse complement strand
GTCAGACACATGGACAGTGGGATGGCGAGGTCCTGCATGTGTGTTGGAGCGATCCCAAGCACAAATACAGGCTGGGAGGAGAAAAGATTAAGAGCACCCCTGAGGAGAAGGACTTGGGGCTATTGGTCCATGAGAAACTCGACATGAGCTGGCAATGTGCACTCGTGGCCCAGAAAGCCTACCACATCTTGGGCTGCATCAAAAGAAGCGTGACCAGCAGGTTGAGGGAAGTGATTCTCACCCTCTGCTCCACTCTTGTGAGATCCCACCTGGAGTACTGCATCCAGCTCTGGGACCCCCAACATAAGAAAGACATAGACCTATAGGATTGAGTCCAGAGGAGGGCTGTGAAGATGACCAGTGGGCTGGAGCACCTCTCCTACAAAGAGTGTCTCAGAGAGACGGGGTTGTTCAGACTGGAGAAGAGAATGCTCCAGGGAGACTTCATAGTAGCCTTCCAGTACTTAAAGGGGACCTACAAGAAAGCTGGAGAAGGACTTTTTACAAGGGGATGTAATGATTGGACAAGGGGTAATGGCTTTAAACTGAAAGAAGGTAGATTTAGATTAGATATTAGGATGAAATTCTTCACTATGATGGTGGTGAGGAACAAGTTGCCCAGTGAAGTTGTGGATGCTGCATCAGTGGAGGTGTTCAAGGCCAAGCTGGATGAGGCTTTGAGCAACCTGGTCTAGTATCCCTGCCCAAGGCAGAGGGGTTGGAACTAGATGATATATGAGGTCCCTTCCAACCCAAACCATTCTATGATTCTATCCAAACTTAATTTTGGGGCAAGATACAAGAAAAACAAACTAAACTCTCCATTGATTTTGTGTATCTTGGGAAGCTTATTTAATTTGAAAGAATACAGACTTGCATAACTTTACTCAGTGTTGGAATTGCACTACTCCAGGAAGCCACTTGATTTTACTAGATATTATCCAAAATCTGTGCAAAAATTACACTTAAAATATTAGTTTCAATCATAAAATGAGAACATATGTGATTATACTTTCCTCAAAGATTATAAATCTATTGTTATAGCACACAGTGTAAGAATGGACATTAACAAAGAATTCAGAAAATGGTCAGTAAGACCATTTTCAATATTTTTTTCTTCTCTGTTAATAAATTTCTGCAGTTTATTTACATTGTTCTATTGAATCACAGAATCACAGAATCACAGAATGTTAGGGATTGGAAGGGACCTCGAAAGATCATCTAGTCCAATCCCCCTGCCGGAGCAGGAACACCTACCTCTCTTGACCTACTGACGACCCCCCTTCTGATACACCCCAGGATGCCATTGGCCTTCTTGGCCACGAGGGCACAGTGCTGGCTCATGGTCATCCTGCTGTCCACCAGGACCCCCAAGCCCCTCTCCCCTACACTACTCTCCAACAGGTCAGTACCCAACTTATACTGGAACCTGGTGTTGTTCTTGCCCAGATGCAAGACTCTACACTTGCTCTTGTTAAATTGCATTAAATTTTTCCCCACCCATATTGAATCTTACTTTTATTTTTTTATATTTCTTTCTTGATCTTGGAATAGTAATCTATGGTTTACTACATATATAATGTAATAATGTTTCTTTTACTTTAATAATAGCTTATATAATAAATATATAATAAAGAGATGCAAAAATAAACAAAGTCTTTGTTCTGTTGATCTTGGAAAGTCAGTATTTACTTGTTTTTAGAAAAGTTTGCAGTTAAATTACCAGATAAGCTTGACAGAAATATAAAAACACTCTAAAGTTTTTGGATGGCTTAATAAGCTTCACTTTTCTTAACTTTCATATGCACAAGAATTTTAACCTTTGGGATATATTACAGAGGCTTTGCACTAAATGTTATAGAGGGGTCATTTATATTAACAGTAGATGAACCAGTCAAAATGAGCATTCTTCAACATATAATATTGTTGCTGCAAGCTTCAGTGCTGCTTGCCCTAGTGTTTTCCTAAATTTTCAATAAAGCCAAAAATGACCAGATAATTCAGAAATGGTTAAGTTTTTGCAACAAATATTTTGAGGGTTAGACATCATCACTGCACAGGAACAAAAGATAAAATATAAAGTCTTGCCAGCAGAATGGTAGGAGATTGTTTTCACTTTGATGCTATTGCTCAGGGACAACCACACTTGTCTACGACACCCGCAGGAGGGAATCAGAATCCAAAGGGCCCACGTTGGTGAGCTGTGAGCTGCTGTAGGATGAGTCATTTTCCATCTTTCCTCATACTGTTTTCTCTTTTAAGTTTTCATCCATCCAGCAAAGGAAAGAATGGGTGTAACTGTGTTGTTATGGCATTTTTTTGAAAGGTCAGTCTTCTGCATCTAAAACATAGCTAGTTGAAAGCTAATTTGGTAACAACAGTTTTGACAGCAATTCTGTTTGAAGCATCAATAGCATCCAATTGAAGGCCAGTTCAAAACTGAAGGCCGAAAACATCCTGGCATTTATCAGAAATAGTGTGACCAGCAGGACTACGGAAGTCATCGTCCCTCTGTACCTGGCACTGGTGAGGCTGCAACTCAAATACTGTGTTCAGTTTTGGGCCCCTCACTACAAGAAAGACATTGAGGTATCAGAGTACATCCAAAGAAGGGCAACAAACCTGGTTAAGTGTCTAGAGTACAAGTCTTATGAAGAGTGGCTGAGGAAACTGGGGTTGCTTAGTCTGGAGAAAAGGAGGTTGAGGGGAGACTTTATCACTCTCTACAACTACCTGAAAGGAGGCTGTAGCGAGAGGGGTGTTGGTCTCTTTTCTGAAGTAAAAAGTGACAGGACAAGAGGAAATGGCCTCAAATTGTGCCAGGGGAGGTTTAGATTGGGTATTAGGAAAAATGTCTTCTAACAAAATGGCTATCAAGCATTGGAACAGGCTGCCTAGGAAAGGGGTTGAGTGACCATCCCTGGAGGTAATTAAAAGATGTGTAGACATGGCAGTTTGGGACATGGTTTGGTGGTGGACTTGGCACTGTTAGGTTTACAGTTGGAGTCGGTGATCTTAAATGCTTTTTCCAACCTAAATGGTTCTATGATTCTATGATCAATATTGTTTTTCCCAGCACATGGCCAAAATATTGGCGTGTTATTCAGAGGACGCCTTGCATTATCTGGAGAGAAGAAGTATTTAAACAAATGTATTCTTTACTAAAACATCATTGTTCTTTTGTACAAATGCTCTGATTTTCACAACATCTATTGGGAAGTTTGCACTGCCTCTTGTATATTAGTGATACATCAGTCAGAGCCTCAGACAGCCTAAAATGCCTATAATTTCAGAGAAAATCCTAAAAAATATAATAGGGTAGAGAACTTGATGAAAGCATGGAAACCTTGAAAAGAATGCACATTTCTTTTCCCTTTCTGCTTTCCAAACCCATCATTAGTAAAAAGAATGAGTGCGGAGATAAAGTTTACCTTTTAAATAAAACTTAGTAATTAAGGCATGCAAAAAAGTTACGATATGAGAAACAATGATTTTCAATATTTTATTCTGTATTTCTGCTAACAATTATTAAAGCACTTTCAACAAAGACAAAAAAACTCAACTTAATCCTAGTATAGTTTTCAGTCTAATCTTATTAAAGTTTATAGCACACACTAGTAGAGTTGTTTCTCAATGGTGTATTTCTTTTGCTGATGTTCACAGTGAATTTCCAATTGCCACTTGATGGTTATCTTCTATTATTAGGATATTTTAATATGTAACTCTGGCTCACATTCCCTGTGTGTAAAGCACAATGTAACAGTGGATACAAAATTCAATACCAAACCACCACATATAAAATGCTTCAGATATCCCGGAATGCTAGAATACATGAGGAAACTTTTTAATATCAAAATACACTTAGTGCCATAAATCTGCACTGTTTTTTCCCCTGTTTGTTTGAGGTAATGTGGAGTGACCTTAAGTGCACTCCCACAGCACCATGATCTTGCCAAAAACAAATGCGTATATAGTAACTGTTATAACTATTGACCATAAGAGAGAGGAAATAAGCATGATTGGTGAAAGAAAGCCATGAACGTTTTCCTGGAAAATAGCAACCAGATTGATCAAAACAAGATAAAGAAGTAAATAACAGTACCTGGAGGTTAGTAACAAAAAGTAAAGATGTGACTCTGTGTGTGTATATGTTGTGGTTTTTGTTGTTGTTGTTGTTGAAGTAGTGATAATTCATTTGTAATTTTATTACTATTTTCATTTATTATTATTTTGCTAAATTTAGTTAATAAAATAAGTATTATAAGTATTTGAATTAAGCAAGAGCTTCTCTGTTTCCCTGGCATAACCACGTCCAAGCTAACTAATTAACTTTTAGAGAATAATGTAACGAAATTTGGTGGGTGGTGTGTGGGCTGAAGGCATTGGATTTATCAAGAGGTGTGAATCAATCCTTGTGTTTGAGCACCAAGCTCCTGTGTGACAAATTGCTGGAGAAGAGATAACATTAAGCCATAAATTTGTTTTAAATGCTCTTTTGTAATGGTTATTTTAATCAATATATTTGATTCTGTCTCTTAACCAATATTTCGTTCTATTTATTACAGTCAATCTCATAGTTACATAATTTCTCTTAGTTTTACATTTACTTTAGAATGTTTTTTAATACCATTGCACATCAGACCTCATTATGCAAAAGGGATCCACAGCTGAGTGATACTGCTCTGCTAAATAAATTCATCATTGCTCTTTTATAAGAAATTACATGTCTTAAATTTATTGCTTTACAGATGGGGTGAAGAAAAATTATACAAACAGTCTGACACTTGCACATTGTTTAAATCCATATGTAACTCAAGACGTCAATCTTGAAAATGTTCGCTACTGCCATTACTGAAAATGCTAGAAAACCTGAGTGGGAACAAAGAGGTGGAAAGCTTACACAGTCCATATAGGTGTGTTTCAGAAGGGAAAAAAAAATTATCTGAATTTACTGTATGTTGCTACAAAGCAAGAATAAAGAACTGTTTTCTGATTCATTCACATTTGTTAACCTCAGAACGCTTGGAGAACTGTTGGCAAAGTGTGAGATTTTAACAAGAGTCAACATCGCTGCAGCAAGGCATGAGGAGATGACAGGTTAACATCCTTCTAAATGTACATTACCATATCCTTAAGTGGCGTTTTATAAAGCTTTGTCTTCTTAGAGTCTTATGTTCAAATACCTCGGATGAAGTTATGCCTGCTTACATTATGTATCTGACTGACTCATAACTGGTGCTTATATTAGCTGATTGCAGGATGAGGAAATCATGGCTTAATTTCAAGTAAAAGTCAGAGAACATTCTTTGTGAAAATTAGTGCTAATCTCCTTCAATAATGTGTTATGCCTTCAATCTCATTTGGAGTTGAACAGTCTTTTTATTACCAGATGGCTTTAACACTGTACCACTGATATCACGTAAATAAGGAATTAAAGTTTTGTGACAACAGAGTTTCTTAGAGGGGATTTCTGATATTATTCTTTAACAAGAAGTTTATAGTTTTACTTCTAAAATCTAGGTTTTCCCCTTATAAAGCCTGGTACTGGTCGAGGGCATTAAAAAGCACTAATTTGAATGCTAGTTTTATTTCAATCACCAACACCTTTCCTTTTGTTACCAAATCTTCACAGATATTTCCGTGATTGCAATACTACTCATAGTAGACATCAGTCTTCTCTTTTAATTGAATTCAGTGCTGAAAAGCAAGCCGATCTCAACAGCAGGAGATTAGGCACAATTTTTCTCAGACAAATGGAGGCATTTTGCATAGATTAAAAGTCAGTCTCCCACTCTCACGTTTAAAAAATTTTTAATTACTATAGCAGTGCAAACAAACAAAGTTTTGTATGTTAAGGTCTGTCTGTATGTATACACTTATTTCTTTAAATTTTTATGGCACAGTTTCAGTTCTGCTTCTGGCTTCAAGATTTATTGCTTTGATTTAGTTGAAAGTTGTTCTTATTGCACTACAATGAAATCTGAAAAGCACGTCTTTTCACATTGTGCTGTCTCATTCCAGGTTTGTCTCACATTGTTAGTTGAACTGATGTACCTCCTTCTACAAGAAAGCATCAGTTCATCAACTCTCTGTCATTAGTAAGAGCAACTTTTTGTTCTGAGGGAATAATACATAGGTGCTGTAGGTGTTCACAAGCAAAGATCTATTTTCCCCATAGTCTTATTTAGTTGTATCTAAAGGACTAAAATTTGATTATCTAAACTCTAGAAACTCAGAACACCATCAATGTCAATTATAGGTATTAAACATGACAGTTTAACACAATCAAAAATCTTTGTTCAGGCTTTCAAGGACCTGAAAATTAAAATACCTACAATACTGAAGATTCTGGTCAAAAAATTCATTTTATGGCTCTGAGTTTTAAAGCCTGAGTCAGTAAAACTTTTGCAGTTCTCCTTATTCAAATCAGAATGCCTCTGCTGTTATTCACATACCTTGCAAGATCTATGTGATGTCCCTTCTTTCACCCGTCAAAGTCTTGGAGTTGTGAAATATGTACTAGCTTTTTTAACTTTCTGCTGGTTTTGTAAACACATGTTCCTATTTCACCTGTATTAGAATGTAACCAAATATTTCTTTCATTTCCTGTCTTTAACACTGGTGGAGTTTGCAGTCCTAAGGGATATGAGCCCAACAAAGAGTAAAGTCAGAACCCTGAATTTTAGTAAAGAAAAATTCCAGTTGTGCAAGGAATTAGTCAATAGGACCACTTAGAAACTGCCCTCAGGGAAAAGGTAGTAGAACAAACCTGGCAGATCTTTAGGGATGCTTTCAACAGAGCTCAAGAGCTCTCAGTCTCGAGGCTTAAGAAATCAGCCAAGGAAGTCAAGAGACTGGCGTGGCTGAGTTGAGACCTGCTGGCCAAACTGAAAGGCAAGAAGGAAATGCACAGGCAGTGAAAGCAGGGACAGGTATCCTGGGAAGAGTATAGGGATGCTGCCTAGTTGTGTAGGGACAGGGTCAGGAAGGTCAAGACTGAACTTGGCAAAGGAGGCAAGGAGCAATAAGAAAGGCTTCTACAGGTATGTCACCCTTGGTGAAGCCATGCTGGCTGTCTTGAATCACCTCCCTGTCCTCCTTGTGCCTTAGCATAGCTTTTAGAAGGATCTGTTCCATGTTCTTCCCAGGCACAGAGCTGAACTGAGGGGTCATTCCTAGGGTCCTCCTTTCCACCCTTTTTAGAAATAGATGCAGTGTTTCCCTTTTTCCAGTCACCAGCAACTTCACCTGACTGCCATGACTTTTCAGTCATCCACCAATGACACAGACAATGAGATCTAGTGGACTCTCAGCAAATTTGTGGATTACATCAAGCTGAGTAGTGCAGTTGACATGCCTGAGGGAAGGGATACAATCCAAAGCAAGCTGGACAACCTTAAGAAGTGAGTCTGTGTGAACCTCATGAGGTTCAACAAGGCCAAGTGCAAGGTCCCGCACCTGGTTTGGGGCAACCCTGACAGGCTGGGGGATGAAGAGATTGAGTGCAGCCCTGAAGAAAAGGACTTGGGGGTATGGTGGATGAAAAGTTGGACATGAACTGACAATGTGCTCTTGCAGCTCGGAAAGGCAACCGTATCCTGTGCTGCATCAAAAGAAGCATGGTCAGCAGGTCGAGGGAGGTGATTCTGCCCCTCTAATCTGCTCTGGTGAGACCCCACCTGGAGTACTGAGTCCAGTTCTGGAGCCNAAAGATGGTAGATTCAGACTAGATATAAAAAAAATTTTACTGCGCTGGTGGTGAAACACTGAACCAGGTTGCCCAGAGAAGTTCGGGATGCCCCATGCCTGGAAATATTCAAGGTCAGGTTGGATGGGGCTCTGAGCAACCTGATCTAGTTGAAGATGTCCCTGCTCCTTGCAGTGGGGTTGGACTGGATAACCCTTAAAGGTCCTTTCTAACTGAAACTATTCTATTATTTACTTGAAAACTTTAAAGTATTTGTCGTTTTTATTAATACTTAGAGACATAGTAGATATTATAAAACTTGCTACCCTCAAATACAGCAGTGCTTGAAGACTCTAGCAAATCTTTTGAAAAGGACTTTATTGTAGTTCAAAGCATATTAGCTATTAAGTACAAATGCAGTGGACTGAAAAAAATAATAAACTGAACAAATATTTTCAATTAAGCTACAATATCATTATGTAGAAGGGCTCAGGAAAATCCCATCCTGCAGAAGTGCATTGAAATTAAATTCTTTCTGTGTTTTTTCCCCCCAGTATTATAATTCCTGTCTTGAAATGTCATTATCATTGATGCCAAGTTATTATAGTTCAGGAGTTATGTTTCCACAGATATCTCTCCATTCAGTTTTAATGTTATGAGAATTCTTGGTACTGTCATAACTTATATCAACATTAGGAAGGTTCAGTGAGCTCTACAGAAATCTATTATTGAAGTGTATTTGGCAGGTGAATACTCTGAAATTTGGATCTTGATTGGCTGAATTGCATTTTGGTTATCCATAAATTATGCAGATCTGAACTCAGCTGTGATCAGCATTCACTGTCTTACACATTTGTTATTTTGAATGACTCACCATGTCCAAATAAAGGAAAATACAAGCAAGCAAACACGAGCCTTTCTTGCGCTATTTTCTCTGTAAAATATTTGGTAGATGAGGATTCATTCCCAACTAACCACACAGCAACAAAAACCAAAACCTTTCATTGACTTTCATACGTTCCTTTACTAAAAAAAAAAAGAAATAAATGGCAGAATGATCATAATGATTATGACGAATAACCAACAATATTGTTGATTCCTGTAAACATATTTTCAGAGTTATTTGAATATTTTATACCTGCTATTTGAACACATCACTCAACTGCACAGAGATTGGTCTAAAGACACTTCAAATTCTTACTTCCCTGCAATATAGTAGGAAACACTTGAGGAATTCTGTTGGAAACCATCTGGCAGAAAATAAGTAGGAAAATTAAAAAGCCTATTTTCAGTCCTGGGTCCCCTTTTAGTGTCTGCTCTCTTCATGTTGTTGCTCACCCAGCTGCCAAGTGGAACAAAATGTGCTGCTGCTATTCTGGGGTTACAAACAGCATATTTAAGAGGACAGATAACATAATTCAATATTATGCAGCTGAAGTTTTTTGAAAATTTTAAGGCACGTAATACCTAGTAATAATCTCATACATTTTGGTCAAAAAAGTATTAAAAATGTTAGAAAATACTAAGTATTCCAGTTTCTGCACAGAATTATGAACAGTTAAAAAGAAAAGTATTTTGAATATTGAAAAGCAAGGTTTGATGAGGCAGGCTAAAAGACAAGATCTAGATAATCCACTATAGCTTTACTGAGGATGTAAAGGAATAATAAGGTTTGTGACAGAATTAGCATCAGTTTGTTTTACAAGATATCATGCTTCCTCTATGAAAAAATTTAGGAAAGATGTGGTTTAGGGAAAGAGGTGTCTCAGAAGCAGGCAGTGTGCGCTGTTCAGAATGTTACAAGTCTGGTAATATGTAGTCATCTTTTAAATAATACTTGCATTTGAGCTACACATTTGTGAAAGATTATTTACTCAGGTTTCAATCCTTGATATCAGTTCTAAATCTATATTAGTAAACAAAGTGGGCTGGGACTACTCTGAAGGCATGGCATAGCACCAGTCTACATGATTAAACTCCTTCCTGTCCTCCAAGTGAGATGGCCTTATGTTTATTGCCCATCAGGAGCAGACCTTGGCCAGTGCTGTCCAGAGTGGTGTCTTGGCTTTGTCTGTACAACACTATGTGGCCTGGGCCAAATCCATACCAGCATGTTAATACAACAATGTAGCTAATCACAGCGCTTGGTCTGATTTAGTTTTCAAACATGAGTATGTCTGAATCCAACACAATGCAGTCAGCGTACTGAAGAAGTGGGAAAGCTCACAAAAGGGTAAGAGCCAACCATACTACACCTGGCATGAAGACTGCTCAGATCTGTAAGGCTTGTCTGAATTAGCTAAACCGTTTCCAGACTCAAGTGCTCTTCCTATACTAGTCAAGTAAACAGGGCTAGGGAACATGCTCAAGTACTAGAATTTGTCCGTGCTGTGAAATTCTTAGCATGGTCCCTAGCAGACTTTTTTTGATGTAGACCAGACTCTTCCATAGAATCACAGAATGATTCTCACGCACAGTGCAAAGGCTAGTATTAGGTAAGGGATCGCTCTCAGCAGGCAGGAGGTTAAGACAAGTTTAACACTGTGAGCATATGATCTGTTCCAATTGACTTCAACCCTCAAGCGTAAACTTGCGTACAGCTAAATACTTTAGATAGGACCAAGTTGTGCTTAGAAATAATCACTAGCAGAATCTTAGAAAAAAGAACTAAAAGGACTAAAGTCCATAAAGGACTACTATAGATCACATAATCCAACTTTGCTCAGAGTAGATCCAGTTACATCAGGTTCCTCAAGGACATGTTTAGTCAAGTTTTTAATATCTTCAGAGATCAAAATATACCTGTATAAGTATACTGATAGATAAAAGAGGTCCAGTGACTGAATTGGAATATTAGACCCTCTCCATCCAGATGACTGAACTACTAGCTCACTCTCTGGATTTGGAAGATCCAGTTTTTCGTTTCAGGATCAATGCCCTACTTATTATGAGCACAAGCTAGGTGACACACTTGGCCATTGCAGTTACCAGTCCCCAGCTGTCTTTCTTTAGCAGGGTAGATATAGTCAATACAGCCACATTTGCCCAGCATATTGCCCAACCTAATCAGGTCTTCCAGATCTAAGCTATATAGAGCCCACTGTAATACCTCTGCATCTCCAGCATTACAGAACTGTAACCTCAATAAATCACCAGTGAGTTAGCAATGGAGCTGATTGTACTTATTTATTCATTTCCGTTTAATATAATAAAGACATTATACAGGCTCTAGGTGCTTTAATATTTAATTATACATTAAATATGACTAAATTACACATGATCAGTATTTAAATCAGTTCCCAAAGCAGGCAAACACCTAATCCCTCTATGTATCTCCTAACCAAATTCAGCTTTCTCCAGAGTACAGGTGTAGATGTTGCAGAGTGAACTATGAAGAAAATCTGAGCATCCAGAAAATGCTGCAGGCAGTGTTCAGCCAGGTGTGTACTTTTCCTTTACAAGGAGTGGGAAACAGCTTGATATTGCTGCCACATAGCCATGTAAGGTTTTATAGGCTATAATTAGTACCTTAAATTTCAGCAGGTCATCTAAAGCATCAGATTTCCACAGGTACCCCACTGTGTAAGAATCTTCAAATCTTGAATAATTTAATTGTCTCTCATGCAGAGGATATTGTACACCCCTGTTATGAAATAACCTAAGTAGGATTAATAGAGGAATGATTGGCCTCTGAAATTAAAAGTCAGGAGATAAAAACTATACAATTGAAAAAAATTGTTTTGAAATTAAACTTGTAGGTGATAGATTATATTTTAATGAGATCTCAGGTTGGGCTGTGATTGAGTGCTCTGTCATTTGTTTTTGTCCTCTACACAATTCCAGTTTCAAAGTGGAAGCATCAGACTATATGATAGCAAATTTGCTTAAATATTAAACCATTTAGAGCCTTACATAGTATGTAAATTTGATATTTTAATTGTCTGATGTTGTTTATAGCTGCTGCTGTCTTCAGATACCTAATGAGAACTGGACTGTTCTCATATCTGTACAGTAAGAGGACAAGAGGCAGTAGACAAAAGTTGCAAAAGGGAAAATTTCAGGACAATATTAATAGAAATTTTCTCACAATGAAAGCAGTAAAATACTGGAAAAACCTGCCTAGAGAAGCTGTGAATTTTCTTATAGATATTCAAAACTCAACTGAATATTTTCCTGAGGTACCTGGTCTCATATGGACCTGCTTTGGGAAGAGGAAAAGATCAAGTGGCCTCTAGAGGTCTTATCCAACCAAAATTAGTCTATGACTCTGTAATTTAATGGAGTTTTAAAAATTATTTTTATGTGATGTGGTTTATTATTTATATGATATATGCAGAAATTAATCATAAGTGTGAAATAACAATAAATCAGTAGGAGAATATTATGAACCAGAAAAAATACATAATCGTTGCTTGTAAAACTTTCCAATAACTTCAAAATATGATGGAGTCACAGACAGCCTTGGACACAGGGCTATGTTTGACTGGATCACTTGACAAGATAATATGTGAAAGAAATGAAAGGACACAAATCTAGAAGTAAAGAATGCAAGTCTCATAGGTAAAGGAAGGTTGTGTTCTGGAATTCAGTGACTCTGGAAAAGATAAGTGATAGCTATGTATGTGGTAAATAATAAGGTATAATGAAATGCCAGGAAAATGATTCTCAGATATATAAGCAGTGAATTACCAAACGCGAGCAGACCAGCAGAGTTGTCATTATTACTAAGATGTCAATAGAATACGGAATATGTTTTTTAAGTAGGACTTCAAGAAATTGTGAAGAACTCCAGAAAGAATTGTAAGAACAGTAATACTGAAATTTTAAATTGGGGCAATACATTTTTGTGGGAAATTTGAAGAAGAAAGTTTTTAATAATTTTCCTCAAAAAATTATTCAGTTTTACATCTGAAAAGGCTTCTGCTGTAAAAACCAACATGGTGGGATGTTTTATGCTATGGTCTATCATACGACAACTATCTGACTTTATATAGTATAAAGCTATAGAAATTTCAGTCCTTCTACACTTTTCTGCAAATGAATAAGGGCTGATTTTATACATGAAAATCTATCAAATTTCAGGAAAGGCTTTTTTTCATTTGTGTGACTTCACTGACTTCTTGATTTTGCCTTATACCAGTGCTCTGTGCTTAGGGGAAGTTCTTTA
>VZTO01011469.1:0-52931 GCA_013400615.1 Syrrhaptes paradoxus | reverse complement strand
GATGGAACTAAAATCACACACTGATTTTAGGAACTTGTCAAATGCTACAAACTATTTAGTGTTAACATTAATAAAAATAATGCCATTATGCCTTAGATTTATTGGAAGGCTTATAGTGGTCTCCCCCGAAAGGCTATAACATCACTCACGAAACATACAAATGAAAGAAACTGCAGCAGATTTGTAAATTCTGAAGCTCCCCTTCAGCCACAGCCTCCCACAAACATTCTTGCAACTTCCTTTCACTTTTCAGCAGACAATACTAACTGAATGAGACAAGGATTTCTTTGCACTCAGCACAAGATAACCTTTTCCAACACATTATTTCCAACATACTGTATTTCAGTACAGCAAAGACTCCACTAGAAACAAATGAATGCCCTGTTCTAAAGGACAATTGTATAGAAGAAGTGCTCATTTCCATGAATGCATCACAATAAACTGTCCTCAACATCTGTTCCTCCCACTAAATATAAATGCAAAAAGCACACAGACCCCAAGTGCAACACAAGTAGTGTGATGTATCCAATTTTAATGCCTGTATTTATACTCCTTTCTTTAATTAATACAGAATACACTCCCCCCTCTTCTAAGTGACTCCAAATTGGAGTAATGTTTTCCGCAGCTAATGCTTCATATCCTATGGAAAAGCATACACAAACTAAAACAAGATACGTGACTGCAAAGTCAGTAACGTCTTTCAGTGGCTGATATGCTAATACTGTGAAAATCCCACAACAGTATCAGAAAGTCAAATCTAGTTCTGCCTGCCTGGGTCACCCATTTTCTGATTTATTCGACCTACTACCATTTACAGGCTACTATGGACATTTTATCAGCTTGTGGAAGAAAGATGTGTATTTTTCCTAGGATGACAGGCCAGTAGCTCACTGTGGATGACATAGCTATACTTCCAAAAACCAAAATCTGTTCAGAAGGACAACAAATTATCTCTCCTGAATCCTTCCTATAGCTAATTTAGGGCCTTCACTGCAGGCCTCAAGACTGTAATCAGATTTAGGGAAGTACTTGCAAGTAGCATGGAAAGTAGTTGTTTGGTGGAATACGACAAGAGTATGCCACTACTGCATAGCTAATCATAACCCTGAGAGGAGTTTAAAAAACATATGCCAATGTTTTTTATATTGCTTTCTACAGAGAAAGTTTGGCAGCATCACTGCCCAGATCAGAAATAGAATCTGGAAGATGAGAAGCTCAAGCTCACAGCCTTGAAAAAGAAGAGATTAGTCTCCAGCACAGAGAATCAACTATGAAAAGGGTGTGGGTGCCATGGTTCTACACCAAAGTATAAAAATCAAAATAGGAAAAGAACTGAAATCACATAGTTGGCAGAACCAGTTACCTAAAAGGGGGAAAAGTCATCATATTTTATGGGAGCTCAGAAGGTCCACCAAACACAAATGATTGTTGGGCAGATCAGCGGAGTGTCAGACAACCAAATGACATATGGAACTGAACTGTGCACTATATAGGTCACTGGACTTAATTCTCGAAGATGCTGAACAGCTATTAGTATCCCAATAAATATTATGCCATAAGAGAAACATTTCAGCAGGCACGAGAACAGAAACCCTTAAACCTTATGCAAAGTTCCCTGTATTCCAAGCACAGTGTCCCAAAAGGCCACAGAATTTTTTTCTGAAATCCACAAAAAGTCTAAAGAATTCACTCTACATTTTATATTATTGGTCAACAGTTGATGAAATATCTGGGAATGGGGAGGAATGGATACATCAAATGATGTAAGTCAGTCTTTATATAGAGAAAAGTTACAGGAAATAATCTAAAATTGAATGTATCTTTGCATAGCAAAAGTTGTAATCCTGAAGGAGTATTTTTTCATTTTAAATAATGTAATTTGATCAACACAGTGAACTAACTATCCATCTGAGACTGATAAATAAATAAAATAAAATAAACTGCAGAAAGATTATATATGAAGCCAAAGTACACTTCCATGGGAAGCNTTCTACTTTAGCTGAGACTAGAGTCACAGTGAACACTATGTTTTCTGCTCCTTAGGGAACATTTCCAATTATATTTCACACAGAGCAGGAAAATATGCCTATCACATGGAGGTACTGAGAATTTACTCTCAGCATCTCTTCAGAGAAAATTCTTCATTAATTACAAATCACCATCCATGAATCTTACTAAAAACCACAGAAAATAAAACCAAAAACTGTATCTGTCACCTCAAGAGATGTAGTTTCAAAACAATTAAGGATCCAACTAAAGAAACAAATCAACCAAAGAAAGAGAATCAACCAAAAATGATATGCCAAATCTCTATACGACATGGAATAATGCAAATGAAGACAAGAGATTAAATTCTAATAGAGCAATGTAAGTATGTAAGCAAATATGCTGTTCTCTTTGGGAATAAATGCCTATTAGACTGCAAGCAAATTTACCAAGAAGAAAGAATGTTTGCTGCACCACACCTCCATCCCCCCAAAAAATCATAATGCAGCCATCAGAAGCTAATTGCTAAATGACCTCTCTGCATGCAGTTGCTTAGGTCTGCCAACCTTTAAAAAGCAATAACAGAAAAACATTCTGGGGGGAAAAAATTGCCCATGGATTTTCCAGGTAGCCAGAACTAAAGATGCCTTCTTGAGAAAGAGTCATCTTCTGAGTTTGAAAAAGGTATAGATGAACCAGAATAAAACAACTTCTAAACAGAACACAGAATTTATAAAAATATCAATATTACAATAGCAAGTAAGATATTTATTTTACTCCTACTCACCTAAACCAGATTTTTTTAACCTCTTTAAGTGCTGGCTTGTTTGTTTTCCAGTTGGAGACTTTTGCCCATGTTTCATCTCTTTATCAGAACCATCTGCTTCACCATTTTTAGATTCAGATCCTTAGGAAAAAATAAAAACCCCAAAACATGATACTGATGCACTTGTACCATCAACCACCCCAGCCCCACCTACACTGTAAACAAAAGAAAAATAGGATTAAAAAAACTTAATATCTACTTGCTGAAAGGCAATACACCTTTCTGGTCAGAATACAATTCCTCATCATCAGAGGAAATGGAAGTAAAAGCTCAATAAATCAATTACGTGCTGAAAACTAAAGTTTACTGAACACTGCAGTCAATAAAAATGTTCACTGATCTCATAAAAATAACATTTTCCTATAATATCCAAAGGATATCTTTAAAAATATTTTAACCTCAAGTTGTGGGGCAGTAAAGCAATCTAAAGGTGAAAAAAAGACAATTTCTTTGTGAAGCAACATTTATAGAAGAGGTAGGCCTGGAAATACAATTGTCAATTTGTGTTAAACATAGACACAGAAATCTCTTAAAATGAAGCAACTTAACCACCAGAACTAAAGGTCACGGTTATGCTGCAGGGATAAGCATGGTACCAGAAGAAGAAAAGCTAATAAAAGGGTCTGAATATTGCAATGCAGAATTGAGACACAAATTCACATTCACAGAGGAGCTTGCCTTTTTTCCCCCCCCTCCCCTTTTCATGGCATTGAATACCAGCATGTGGTCCTTCCTCAGTTTCAGAGCCAAACAAAATGTTACTGTGCATTCCTTTAAAGCTGCTATTACCAATTGTCACAATTACTGTGTGCCTCCAGTTCTTTATTAAAGAAAAACCTCCACCCTCGAGACACCAGATTTGGTAAGGAAATAAAGACGTTAAACAAAGCCATCGTGTGGAAATATTATTTTCAGCAGGTCCAAATTCTGTATGCTATGGATCTGATTCAGAGGAAGGCTCTGTGACTAAAGCTGATCCTTTAGCTATTTACCTGAAGGTGAATCCGACTGCTCATCAGACACCTTTAATGGTGTCAAAACAACACGAGGAACAGTCTTGTTTACCATCATTGAGACTCCATTTCTTCTTTTCTGCTGTTGTCTTAAAGCCTACAAGAATGATAACAAAACATAAAAATGTATCAAAAAATAATGCTTATAAGTGAATTACATGAGACATTACCATTAATCTGAATCTCTTAAAATAAGCATAATTTACATAGCTACTGACTTGCCTGCCTTAACATTTGTCCTCTTTATGCCATTTTCCTTTAAAATATAAAATCAGGCTTTTGGTAATAAAGAGAAAGAAGATGCATCTTAGATCATTTTCCAATACAGTTCTGACAACAAAGAAGCACGTAACTGTTTGCTCTACCTTAACAGCACAACATGATAACCCATGGAACGTGAAACTAAGACTTCCAAGTGAAAAAAATGTAAAATAAATGTTTCAAAACCAGAATAAAAATACATATGTCTGCACATCTCTCACAGGTGCATCCTCTCCAGTATACTGCTCAGTCAATCAAGTTAACACAGAGTGTCATCAGTATGTACAGCATGTAAGGACTACAGTATTGATGCACTCACTCAGCCGTGAGCAGTGCTGCACAAAATCACTGAACATGGCAGGAATCATTTATTTTTGTGAAGGGAATCAGTCCTAATCTTGGAAACCTTGCAGCACTTGGCTTCTGTCTGCTTGACTTTGGGCATTAACCTTCAGAACACGAACATGATGGTGTTCTGGCAAATCTGGGGAAAAACGATACGAGAATAAATCTCTACAAATGGGAGTGCTTTGTGTTTCATAAATGGATCGAATACAGAGTTGATAATGTAATACAAAATATTTAAAGATTAGAAATAGCAAATACCTGTCAGACCATTTTAGATGGAAAATGATATCTGATTCAAAAGATCTTTAAAACATACAAATATGAATACTTGCCAATCAATACATTTGCAAGCATTAAAATTCTGGAATTAATCAGAATGGGCTGAGCTTAGCACAGATCTCTTCAATCCTCCTGTCTATTTTTCCCTGATCTTACTGTGCACTCTCTTTTTATAACAGTGATTTGTGTTATGATCTTTGGGGGGATTTATTAAAGTAAAATGATATCAACAAGGAACACATTTGATATTAATTATCTCAGCAGGTTTACAAGCATGAATGACTGATGTCTCATAAGGTTTAAGTCTGTAACTTCAATTAATCTGTAACATCTTTCAAAATGTTCACATAGCTAAAAAAAACCCACAAACCTCTCTGTAAAAAAAGAAATCGATATCACTCTATTCCTCTGAATAACAGACTACACAACATAAAATACACCAAGCCACACAAAAGCTATTTCATCGATTAACCCCTTTTATAGTACACTTCTTAAAAGACACATAAGCACTGTGCAATAAAAAGCAAATTAGAACACTGGAAATCAAACAAAGAGAGGAAGCTGATCAGATCTGCACCGAACCAAGGAAGCAGGCAGAAAGACATGAAGAACAAACAGCCTACACTTCAGACATTTTTGAGACAGAAAATTCAAACTGGTATTGAGGAAGCACAGATAGACTTGTGGACAGAAAATTCCAAAACATTAACACTTCTCAAAAATTCCCCAAAATTCCAGCAATTACCCTCAGTGTACAGTCCTGCCAAGCTAAGTGTCAAACCAGGTGATCCACATTTAACAGTAATATCCCTTAGGCAGTAACAAATAGTCCACTAAAAATTAACTGAAAAGACAGCCAACGTCTGTGCCAACAGCATACCAATATAACCACAACCCAAACTTTTTATTGTTGTGCCCCTCAGCCTGATCTGCCAGAAGAAAAGCAAAGAGAAGAAATACCCATCCTCAGTGTCATCCTCCCCTCTTCCAGCCTCCTCCTGACCTTTCAAGACAATTTCCACCTCCACCAGGAACCATGGCCTTCCTGACAGCATCCATAAGGAAATATAATTTTAATGATTTATACAGCCACTGTGACAAAGGTAGATCCCTTGTAAAACCTCACAGTTGATTTTCAACGCTTTAGACCCAACTCCCATGAATGAAAGCAAGCAGCAGTGCATCCTCCATAAATTACAGGTGGCCAGTGTTCATACACCTTGGGTTACACACGCGCTGGCAATGGTTCCCAGTCGTTGTCAGGCACACCACTTACCTTCTTCCACGTTACAGGAAGGCCACTTGTGGACCTTAAGCAGACATTTATGCAACTGATCTTGCCCTTCCAAGAAGCACAGGCCACCTTACGCTCACAGAGCACTACTGCAAGAGAGCATGGCTCATCCCAGCACTCCCCAGACACTCAGAGACACAAGTGCGGCGAACACAGCTGGAAGCAGGCGAATGTTGCTCCCAGAACTATTTACTTTGAGGCATAGCCCACTCCTGAGCTAAAGGCTAAGCACCTCAACATGTGAGGATCAAGCTCAAACCTTAAAGATACCATTTCCCTTTGATGCACATTTGCTTTTCAGGGGTTCTCTTTTTCCCTAACATTAATTGCTTCAATGCCAGCCCCTCCCTCATCTCCTGCACTTTCACAATGCAAGGACCCGATCACGACACAGGGCCCACAGTTTGGAAATCAGCTTGTACTAGATGACTCAAGCTGACAGTAAAGCTACACACATGTGGACTCCTGACAGGTTGTAGAATGGAAAAAAAAAAATTAAAACCACGTGGACATCAAAATCCAAGTCAAAGTTTTAACACAAAGTGCCAATGAATCACGCTGTGCCTGGAGAATAGACAAATAATCTTCCCTATGCCTCTCTATCTTTTCATTTGTCAGTGGAAAGATATGAAGCAGGGGAGGAGGGTACAAAAGTACACAACAATTTGGTGTTAAATTCTCATTTGAATTTAAAGCTGCAGGGTCTGAAATTCCAGATAGACAAGTCTTTGCAAGACTACACCAGGAGCAACCCAGCAGAGGGAGAAACTGTCGACTGACTCCTAGTTACTAGTAAAGCCAAACACCAGAAGGAGTTAGGTATAAACCAAGGACACTGTGCAGTCTCCGCTGAGGATGAATATATAACTTTTCTACACTTAGCCTAAGGGATATTAATTTTAGGATACAAGACTACTGTGGGATAAGACAAGAATCTTGTATCCTAAGATTAATTCTACTTAGATGGAAAGTCAATGGGATTACTCAAAGAGAAACATACACCAAACACTTTGTTATATTGAGCTTTCAGTGCACCAAGTTAATTTAGTGCTTTTCTAGTCACCATGAACAAACAAATCACTAGTTTTGGCTCTTTCGGTGAAGGGAATAAACACAAAAGTAGATGAATACAATTTACAACTAGCACTGAAGAAAATGAGAAATTGTGTAACTTATTCAAAAGAAAAATGGTTCCAGTTCTCACCAGAGATACAGAAACAGTAATTAACACAGCCTACATTGGCATCTTTTACCGACACAGCCTTTTGCATTTCATCCATATTTACCCACATAGAACCTCCTAGCTGGAGGCTGGGCTGCCTGCAGATCTGCAAGAAAGAGTCAATGATTCTACTAAATGATAAGGTGTCATTTTTTTCTACAGAAAGTAAGAGAGAAACACACATAGCACATATGATAGCTTACATAAAGTATATCTTTCTTTAATGAGACTCTATGTTTACATTTCAAACGTATTCAATCACTTTGTGTTAAATGCTTGAGTTAAAAAAGCTGCAAGTTGTAAATTCCAAGAACTGATCGTTGCTGAGGCATTCTGCAAAACATTACTACCATCCTATCTGTACAGCACATAACTAAAAAAGGAGAAAAAGAAAATGAAATTTCATGTGGTATACAAGTACAACATTAAAATCTCTCTTAAAATCACCACCAAAATATAGTACTTACATCCAGCCTTTCACAAGCAGATTTGCAAAGGACATCTGTGAATCATCCTGCACATAATGAGTATGGAGAATTCCCAACATTCCCATTCATAAAAATGAACCTGTGACCATCTGTTGAATAACACTGCCACAGTCATTATACAGGGCTTGGCATAATTAATTTGTTTAATGAAATTATTTTTATTGCCAAAATCTTTAAGCAACCTATCAATCCATTTTCATCCAAAAAACTCAGAATAACATAAAAAGATGAGTATTAAGAAAACACAAACTCTGAAGATAGATGGCAAAAGAAAAACACCATGCAATTAACAGTGACCTTCTAATTCCAAACAGTCTTTTTATAAAGAGGTGGCAAGAGAAAGTCTCATTCTTTTTTCAGAGAGGCCAGGCCCCTGCTGGAGTATAGCAGTGTGGTGGAGGTTTCATGAAGGTCATTATTTGTTTTTACAAATAATCATTTCATATTCAGTAGATCTTAACACAGGAAAGATCTCTTCACCCATGTGACAAAAAGGTTGACTCTCTTCAGCAAAAACTAATAAAGTCTTATTTGAAGACAGTATGAAAGGAAACAATATAAACCAAAAGGTAACTGGACACAGGGAAGAATACATCCCCAAAAGAACACCAGAAGCAAAATGCAGAGTTCTATGCTCTGATTTTACTGCTGCTCGGGATATTGTAAAATACACGTTTTTTCCCCCACATCTTTTCAACTCAGCATGAAAAAATGCAGCATGAACCACTAATGCAGAAAACCACTTTCACCTGAGCTTAAATGCATGACATGCTGAGAATGTTAAAAATTAAGTCATTAACAACACATACATAACACTTGGTTGCATTAAGCAACATCATCCCAGATTTCTATTTGCTCCATAGATGTCAAGTCTAGATTCTGAAACATATCATGAAACATAACCTTTGAAATTTCACACATTATGAATCAGATGTGTAAGGCTGTGGAAAGCTTCTGTTCTGCTATGTGAAAATCATGAGCTATGATACACCGAGGAAAGTCTACAGCGCAAAATAAATAACAACTCTACATGTTTGGGTTTTTTCTTTTTAAACTGTTTGGGTAGTATTAAACTAATAACATCTATCATCTGAAAAGTGTTTTATAGGAAAATCTCTTTCTTGGCACAACAAAGCTCATACAGGTAAGGAAGCAGTTTGTAGAAAGCAGTTTAAAAACAAACTAAGGATAGCAATGTCAATACAAATATCTTAAAAACAGTAATCAACTTTTTCCATCAGGTCAAATTTGCAATCATACTCTGCACAGGGTCCAAAACAGACTGCAGGGGCTTCAGGGCTAGACTACCATCCTCCAGATAAAAAATCCTGTCATATTAGCTCTCAGAGAAACAGGTGCACCAATGTACATTGCACCAACGTAAGCAGTTACAGTGCAATGCCTTTCTGCCTGTTTCAGCCTGGGTTCTGCCACATGCCTACACACCCTGAGCACACAGCGGTCTGGGGACCTATCCAACAGGTCCTAGAACAGCATTTGTAGTAACCCTTTGTCAGCATTTTGAATGAGGCTTCCTAGAGCTCTGAAGTGTTGTGAGCTGTTCCGGCTCCTTCCCTGAAAAGGCCAACCATTTCTAGGGTACACTTCAAAATCAAGGCAATTTTCACCTGGGTATAATTTCATGTTATGAACTATTCAAATCAAAAGCTGTTTTTTTACACAGCTCAGAAGATGACACTCAGATACCCACTACCACTATATGGAAAAATCATGTAACAATTGGAAAAGCTTGACTGTTATGCACAGACCAAACAAAATGATTCTCCAGTGATGATATTTGTCATTAATACACTATCAACGACCATTCTATCTCAAATAGTTCCCCAGAATACTTAAAGAAAAATATTACCAGACACGTCNGAGGGTAGATTTAGACTAGGCATTTGGAAGAAATTTTTTACGGTGAGAGTGGTGAGGCACTGGAACAGGTTGCCCAGGGAAGTTGTGGATGCCCCATCCCTGGAGGTGTTCAAGGCCAGGTCTGATGACACTTTGAGCAACCTGGGCTAGTGGGAGATGTCCCTGTCCCCAGCAGGGCGGTTGGAACTACAAGATCATTAAGGTCCCTTACAACCCAAACCCTTCTATGATTCTATGAAATGCAATGTTTAGAACTAGGCCACTATCATCAGCTTGATTGTCTGAGACTTGGGACAAGCAACTGCATCAACAGAACAGAACAAAGAGCACTTTCAATCTATATTTGGGAAGGAGAGTCCACTATGTAGTAGTTGTAGATTTAACCAAAGATAATGTTAATGCCAGGACATATTTTAAATGAGGGACACTGTCCTGCAGTGAGGTGGAGGGGCAGCTACACCTCAACATGGTACTGTTCTAAAGTTGCTTCAAAATTCTTCTTAGTTATTTCTCAGAGTAAGAAATTCTGGAAAACACATTTATTAAAACAGAAAACATGCAGGAGAGCTGCAAACAGCACGATATGCAAACAACCCCAGAGGAAAAACAAAAAAGCAGAATGCCCCAGTAACTGGAACCTAGTTATTAACAGGCAGTACAAAAAGAATACAGGGATTGTGTGGACTCCTGTCCCTTTCTTTCCATCACAGGTAAGGGCTGAGGACCATGGGGATGACCCAGAAGAAAGTCCCACAAACATTTTCTTGCACCTTACCAAAGCACTGTGTTGAGCAGCTGGTACCTGCTGCCCATGCATAGGGACCTTTAGAGGGACATACCGTGCAGCCTGCCTTCGGGCAATGCATGTACTCCCTGAAGAGCTCCTGCTGGAACTCTTGCTCTTCCAGCTTCTTTTCCCCATTATGCAGTCTCCCTGCCATAGTTTCTCTGTCCTCTTCCCTAGACTTGTCTTGGCAATCAGAAAATCAGTTTAGTTTATCATCTTCAAACTTCCATTTTCCTGAATGCATTTTGTAAATTCCACTGTCCCTTCCCATGTCTCTCTAGAAGTCAAAAAGCAAGATTTTTTCCTTGTTTTCCATTTGTTGACAGGAAAATTTGTCAAGAATCATCACTTATGTTGCCAGACATCTGATCAAATGCTTCAGCTATGCAGCCAGAATTCTTCAAATGTGGCCTTGGAAAATTTGTAGCATCTGAAATGAAACATAGGAAAATGGTTAACACAGACACTGAGAAACTGCAGCACACTCTCTATACCAAGGAATTCAATACAAAAAATACCTCTTACAGTGGATTTTCAGAGCTTTCAGGAAGACACTGTGTGCCTAAATTCCTAGTGTAAGGACATAATCATAATGATTTCCTCTGTCACCTTTGTGTCTTTGGGGCAAGGAAGTGAAGGAGGGCAGGCTTATACCAGAACACGTGAGTGAGTAGTTGCTCAAATGAGTCAAAGGATCGACACCACAGACAGACTCATACTGGATTACTTTCTATTGACAACAAAATGCTTCAAGATAACCTGCATCTGGCTGTAGTCAAGGAAAGAAGTCCTAACAGAATGAGTGTGGAGGGAGCAAGACTGGTGAGTTTGCTCTTGTTCTTCTCTCAAAGCAAGATAAGCCGTGTGTCTGAGCTGAAGACAGGAAAGCAAATCCACACCAGCTTCAAGGGAGATCAAGACTGTACCTTCAGTGCCAACCCAGGCACTTGGACACTTGTGTCCTTAGAAAACAAACAAAGAAATATTGATAATCTAGTCCTGTGAATTTGGATAAATCAGGACTAAATTACACTGTTCATCATTCTGCTCTGAAATTTAGGCTCGTTGCTTCAGGTTGTAAGTTGTTTTCTAATAATAATTACAGTTGTGCTAGACAAGTCAGCACGAAAAGTTATTTGGAGCTGTACAAGTCTAATGTCCTATAATTCAGAAGCAACACATGAGCCAAACCGTAACTTCCCCATAGCTCTCTTACTGCTTGGGGCCTGACAGCATCCACTGGAAAAAAATGGGACGTGGAGTTGCCACTTCCACTATAACAACAAATCATATGGATGGGTGCCTTCCTTCTCCATAAAAAACTCCATCTACCCACTTTATGAACAAAATAGTGGCACATATATGAACCCAGCCACCAAGCATGCAGACAAAGCCCAAAGTTAAGAAAAACAAAACAAACCAGAGGCAGTAACATACCTTGTGTAGATTCCCTTATTTCCTGAGCTTCTCTCCTCCCAAACCCACTTGGCTGCTGTCTCTGGAGTTTCTGTCTCTACAAAGAGATCTGGATGCCCAGCACAGTCTCAGACATGTCCTGGTCTGTATTCAGATCCTGAGTCTGAATGGAGTATCCTTCTCTTCTCCCAACAGAAAATTTATGGGTACCCTTCTCGGTGCTGATTCCAAAGTGCCAAAAGTGAGGCAGGATTTTCTTCCATGTCTGGGAGGTCTACTATCATCCCAGATATCGTTCTAGTGCATCTTCAAGTTCTTTATCCTCTCTTGGTACTGCCCCAGGAAACAACTGGCACACTGATGGACAAGATGCTCTTATACTTGGCTATCAGAGTCCAACAGACACTAATACCACCTCAATGTCCTGGATATTCACATATGCTCAGTGTTACCTACGTGAGGCCAGTTTGCAGGTATGATCGCTTCTTCTGAGAAATGTTCCAAGAACATCTTGATAGATACAGACAAATCTGTACATAGCGAAGATTTCCAAAAAAATGTATCAATGGAACAGAAACTGGACCAGAGAGGAGCCTGGTAGACACTATGCCATGACTTGATGTCCGTACTTGAGTTAGCCTTGTCCAGAGCAAGAATAATTCACACAGTAGTGTGACCATGTACCACTGCTAGCAGATGCAGATGTAGTTCAGTACTTTCCCGGGAAGAGGTCCTTACAGGGTCTGCATGCCAAAACTCTCAGTTGTGAAAATGAGGTAAACCAGTATGGAACTGATCAGTACTGACAGGAAATCAGTGTGTGACAGCATGCCATAAACCTTCTTTTCAAAGGTACTAGATCAGCAACAGCTGGGCGCACATACCCACGCACTTCCAAGAGCAAAAGGAAAACAGAAACCTGTAAAATCTGCCATCAGAAAGCCAACCATAAAAGGCAGCTCTACACCATAGACTCCTTTTGTCTAAACCCTCCGGAATGGGAACTATTTTGTTGGACATGATGTTTAGATACTATACAAGAGCAGAACTGAAACTCCCTCAAAAAAGAAAAAGAAGCATGAAACACACTCAGTGGTACAACACTCAAAAGCTTTCTCCCAACAAGGACACTATGGAAGGCGGTGAAGGTGGAAAGTTTCCAGACCAAAATGGCAGCCCAGCCTTTGAAAGGTGAGGAGGTAAGGTCTGAACTGTGACACAGACCTTGTGAGAGTCCACTGCAACTGCACACCTCCCTAGCCCCAGCAAAATACCCCAGATCCACTGCTACCTGAGAGAAGTCAAGACCAAGAGCCAGGGCTCAGAAAATGCCCTTTCCTCCAAGCCCCTAGCATAGATCAAGAAATGCAGTGTTGTGACTAATTTGATTCATGAGAACATCCTACAATGCAAACTGTTGCAAGGAAACATGAGATTGTTCTTTGCAATCTAAACCCAGGAATGTATCTCTGGAATTCATTAAATACCAGTTCATATGCAAATCCAGCATATGATACTTTAAAGAGAATTACATATGGCTAGAGTGGTTAATAAGCAGATACAGTGGAGAAAATGTTCTAATTCTAGCTCAGCTCTTCAGGCAGTACTGCACACTATCAACTCGCCTCTTGCACGCACAAGAGCAAGTTAATGTGAAGAACCCACTGTTTTTAAATAAACTGAGTGGGACAGTGTTTGAAAGACTATCTTGTAGGCTTTCATTCCGTGAAGACTGTTTGGTAATAGGAAAAAAGCAATAGCTAGGGAAGACCCCATTACAACATATATCGAGTATGTGCATGTTTATACAGTATAAGCACCTGCGGAGAGCACGATGATAGCTCATCTTCTGTTACGTTAGCATGGAACCAGTTAGTATCAGTTGGAGGAGTGTTGCATATAACTGTCTCAAGTTTCTTGTGTATTGAAAAGTACTACAGGTTCTTCTTCGTACAAATTTTAGGTGTTATGTATCCATAAATCAACAAGAAGATTGGAAAGTGAAAGAATCGATTTCCAACAGCAATTTTATAAATAAAATCACTGTCAAAGTTTATTCACCTCTGCTACAATGTCAAATTAAATAAAATCTGCAGCAGGTATATGGCAGTAGCCAATACCTGAAACCTGAGAGAGAACAAAGCAAAAACCATCTACTGTTCCACAATACAGATGTCCATTTGTCTAATACTGTACAAAGAGAAAACACTTTACTGATAGCTGTAATAATACCTTATACTCTGAGGTAAAGGATCTAATTGCCATCAACTTAATTAAAACTGATTTCTTTTTATTGATTACTTAACTTCCTGATGCTGCTCTAATCCGACTGCCTTAGGGAATGTTTTCAAAGATTTCCATCTGTTATGATTTTTTATACCAATTAAGCTATTCTGATTTGTTTGCCCTTTTTAAAATTATTCTTAACTCTATACATCTGGTAAGTGACAAACAGTGCTGTTTAAACAGTTATACAAGTTAAAACATTTGTGGTTTTGCTCTTTTTTTCCCTCCTTCCCCTTTGCCCACTCCCTCTAACCCTAAGACAGTTCACGTATTGCAAAAGATCTGTATAGAAGAGTTTCCAAAAACCTTCTTTTTCACAACTATCCACACAGGTAGTGAGCTGCTTTGTGCTCAATTCTCCTGACCAAACAGATGTGAGACCCCAATCTAACAATCCTTTCCAGTCCTCAAAGCCTGTAAGTGTAAGATAACCTTATGTGAATGGCAGAGGTCTATTAACTTTAGTGGATTTAAACTCAAACTGTATGAAAAACTAAGCGCAAATACTTCAGTGTTTTGAGAAGGACATGTGGACAGGCTTTGCTTAACTTAAGTTTAAATCAACAACTCTGCAATAAACTACCCCATGAGATACTAAACCTCTGTTAACCACAACCAAGAGAGGAGTTATGAGCAAAAATTAAAACAACATCATCTAATTATGCTAACACTTCAGAAATGTTGTATATAATTTTTATAGTCTAAAACAATTCCTACATACTCAAAACTGAGAAGAGATAATGATAATTTTTTGTGAATTATAATTTTTTATTTTTCCTTTTTCATTTGCCCAGCTGTAAGCTGAACTAATTTGGCAAAGTTGGAAAAGAATTTTCACATTGTTATGCTTTCTGTTAGTAGCTGACTTTCAATACTCAGTGTTGCCAAGCTTTACTACGTATCATGCAACCTAAATCATCCAAATCATAAGTTATTCAGAAACCAAAAACTACCTCACTTTTATACACTGTAGTGTCAAATACAGTATAAAATAAAAATTACTTAACAGACCATAACTGAACAGCAAGTACATCCAGATTCTTACCTATTTGCAGAACTTCTTTCAAAAACTTTTTTTATTTTAAGCCTCATATAATATTTCCAATACAAATGCTTACATAGGAAAAGCAGGGATGTGATAATATAAACAATTCTGCTTACTTGAAAAGCACTTAAAAAGCCCCATCAAACCCACAATAAATAGCAGGACTGCACCATCAGTAAAAAAAAGAAAAAAAACCCCAGCAACACACCACTAAACAAATCACTAAAAATCCTCAGAAACACCTTGAAATTCTGCTGAGATCTTATTCCTGTAGGAATGACACAAATATTAAAGGGCAGCCAATTGATTATCAGTCAATACAAGCTTACCTGCTTAAGTGCTTTCTTTGTGTGCTGCTGGAAGGAAGATACTAGCTTGCTTTGCACCGGTGCGTTAGTAAGGCTCGAATCACGATTGGAAGACGTTTCGTCAGATGTCTGCTTTGGGCAAACTTTATAAAAAGAAAAACAAAAAATCAGAATACTGTTATGAGGGTTATCTTCCCTATTATCTTGGAAAGTCCTGAAGACAGGGGGAAAAAAAAACAAAAACGCAAGTGCCTGGAAAACAAAAAGCTCTCTCTAAGNGCCTGGCCTTAAACCCCTCCAGGGATGGGGCATCCACAGCTTCTCTGGGCAACCTGGGCCATTGCCTCACCACCCTCATAGTGAAAAATTATTGAGGTCCAGATGAGCTGAAAATCAGGACATATTCTAAATAAATATACTGCTTCACAAATATTAGTACCTCATCCTACCCTTTCTATGCAGTTCTGGAGGCCTTGCATATTTTGCCTTTCAGGTCCTGAAAGGTAACTGAAATAGTTTAACTATGGTTTTCATTGTAATGGATTATTATGTGTCTAAACAGGTATTTATACAAGCAACACTCATGACTCTGTGTTCTAGAAATATTTATAAATATGTAACTTCATGCCAGATTGTAACGCCTTCTTAGGAGCCAGACTCATTTATTTTGTAAGTACGTCTTGGTCAAGCTAAGAACACATGCTTTCCTGTTTAACGGGTAAACTGGAATATCCTGCAAAGAGGAATTCTGGTCTCTCAGGTAATACACACTGCTACTTGTCAGCCTTTTAAATAATACATGTGGTAATGAACAAATACTATAGTACTTGCATAAAACAGCCTCTTGAATACATGTTGTGTGAGACACAGAAAAAGTCTTCTGGTTAAAAATAGACGGAAATATGATTAAATGGTTTTTAAAAATGGTTTTATTAACCAGCTGTGAAAATAGCTGAAGGAGGCTATTAGTCTTGGTCGTCAGCAAGCTTGACTAAAAGAGCTGTAAAAACCTTTCTGCTCTTAATGCCTTGCATTACCATTACTCCCACTAGTGTCCTAAGACAGCCCAGATAAAACAGCATTAGCATGGATCCAGAAATTAAGCAGCTTTTTTTCCATTCTCCTCTGCTGACTCAATTCAAGTCTGTCTTCGAGCACTGCCCAAGGATGGTTTGCATGTTGACATACCTTCTTTATAATGCTCTGCAGCTGGATATAGTTTTCCAAGTTTGCCATACTTCGCACACCTACTAGAACGGCTTGAAAACACTCAAAGCAGCTGCACAGACATGCGCCAGAAATAATTTTAGCCCAATATTTCTGTTTGCCTATGGTTTTCTCCACCCATCCTTCAGTGGGATGAGCTGACACCTGAAGTAGCATTCTAACTTCCTTACCTTTAGCGATGTTTCACAGAAGAAATATTTTAATTAATTTTTCTTTGGGTTTGTAAGAAAAAAAAACATGGCAAAGAGACAACTTCCTTATCAACAATTAATGGCCACTGTAAGATGCATGTGATATTAAACACTGGATTTCACACAAAAGAAAAAATAATTAATACTCACCTTGCAAACAGAGAATACACTCTGCTTTGTGGCATTGGCATTATGTCAAGATAACTTCCATATTAGACTAAAAATTTTCATTAGCAGATAAGACAAATCCTGCTTTTTCACAAGATTTAGAACCTATATGTTGCACTTTTTTTCCATTATACTTGAAGGATTTATCAAAATACACAAAGAAGCAGCAACACAGAACAGGTTCTGAGCTTATGGCATCACCTGGTTTGGAGCAATCTTTCCATATGATGAGCAAAGCTTACTAGCAAAAAAGACAACTTAAAGGAGCAGTAAAGTGTCAGCAGAAAACAAACAACAGCTGGTTTATATAATCTAAATCACTCCAATAGCTAAGCTCCTGAGACAAAGAACTGCTACACTAAAATAAAAACCTGACATTTCAAATTATCCAGATTTTGTCTTTTCTTTTAAAGATAATTTTTTTACTCTTTTCTGGCAAAGTCTGAGAGTCAAAAACTGAAGAAAAAACCAAAAATAGTGCGAGCACAGAAACCCTAGAATTAAGGAGAGGAGAACAGAACAAATTTAAATACCTCTAAAGAATGGAAACTGTTACATACCTAATTGTCCCTCATAAGAGAGGCTACAGCATGACCTGACAGGAAAAACCTAGTCTTGTTCTCCAGGATGACTGCAACTCCTATTACCTTCTTGGTTAAAATGGGAAATTCTGATTTTCATTACTGTGACCTAGGACATCACCCACGAGTATCCCCTATTAATTTTGTTGATAAAGTTCACCCTGGACAGGTTTGGCAACACTAACTGATGGTACCCAACACTACAACCGTTAATGTCAAAGTCATGATACAGCATAGGAATAAAAAGAAATACAGCTCTATATTAACTTTGTGCTTTCATTCATTTTTAATTTCACAATAAACCCTGAAATTATGACAGGGTCTGTTAGAGGCCATACTTATTTCTATCGTTATTGCAATTTCACATAAAATATTATCAGTATATTGGTTTCTTTAAAGCTTTGACAAAACAGCCNTATTATCAGTATATTGGTTTCTTTTGCTTCTGTTTCTTTAAAGCTTTGACAAACAGCTAAACCAAGGAACAGTGATTGTTCTAGTAAGTAAAGCATCTGGAACCGAAACCCATCGAAACAAACCAGATTTCCATCGCTATAATCTCTTCTCCAGGTACAGAAAGAATACCTCACTCTAGGCTGGTTGGGTTTAGAGCAAACCAAACCTATTTCCTTCAGAGTTTTGAAAAACTAACTTTTTCCGTAGTCTGGGATTAGAGAAATAGGTATGTGAGGCTGAAATTGCTGCTTAAATTTTTTTAAATGACGTTGTGATTAGAGAAAGTCACCTTCATTTATTAACAACAAATGTTACTCCCTTTCTGAAATAGACTTTGTACATCATAAATATTTTCCTTCATAGATCTAGTAGCTTAAAATAATAAGAAGCTATTTTAAGTACTGTTTTCCA
Organism: Syrrhaptes paradoxus; assembly: GCA_013400615.1. Classification (NCBI taxonomy): domain Eukaryota; kingdom Metazoa; phylum Chordata; class Aves; order Pterocliformes; family Pteroclidae; genus Syrrhaptes; species Syrrhaptes paradoxus. The sequence goes on along the minus strand of VZTO01011469.1, from coordinate 34,457 downwards.
TGTTTTAATTACATTTCCATTTCCATTTAAAACCAGCTTGATACAAATCATGACTATAAACCTAATCATCCTGTAAATAAGAGATGTCATTGCCTATTTTCCAAAAGTAGAAGATAGAAACATTAAAAATCTAAATACATTATGCTAATTTATATAATTGTTTAATAACTTACACAGTCTATTCATTTGATTAGCAAAAACAATACTAAAATTGATATAGGCTTTATTTAGAGGATAATCAAGATATCAATTGTTTACAAACCAATATGAACTAACTATTCTGTAGGAAATTAAATATGAATATGAGACAATGGATAAATCTATTCTTTAAAACATATTCTGCTACTTAGTGATTTAAATCAATCTATGCCAAAATCTCACTATAATACAATGCCTGCGACAACAGAAAATTGTATTTATTTGTTCATTTATACAGATAAATTCCAACTGCTTTTCTCTGAAGTAAAAAAAAAGGGGAAAATGTGATAGAAAAATATGTCAGTGTTTGAAGCGAACATGGATGATCCTAGTGAAAAAAACAATGCTTTAGGAACAGAGCAGGCATTTCTGCTACAGAAACCAAAGAACACAGTGAAAGAAAAACAAAATCAAGAAGAGACAGTGATCTTTGTACATATGTACAACTTTGGAAAGCTGCAACTACTTTGGCCATAAGCACTGAAGATGTCTGAATATTATCAGATCCATGTTCACTTGAAAAGCTTTATCAGAAAAGAACGCTAAAAAATACCTGGACGTTGGGGAGGAGGAAAAGAACCCTGAAAGAATGCAATAGATGAAGGAAAAATATTTGGGTAGCAAATAAAGAAGATTCACCATTATTGCTACAGTAGACAAAGAGAACAAGAGCAGTTTTAAGCCTACAGGAGGCATTTCCATTTAGTGGAGAATAATTATGCTCCATTCTTTAAATTAGGTTCTTCAAGGGCCAGGACTGAGTGAAGGAATAAAGCAAAAAGCAACCATTAAGCCATAAACTGTTAGGTTATGAGCTGGAAGAGCAGCTGGGTTTCTGAAGATAAGACCTCCTTAGTGAATGTTCAGAGAGTGTTAACGTGAATGATAGAATTAGAATTACTTAGAAAGAAGAGTATGTTAAAAATGTTTTTGACAATCTCCATTCAAAATAACTTCCTCTCTTCCATTTTTCCAAGACCAGTTTTGGTAACTATTAAGAAAGGCTATAATTTATAAAAATCAGCAATGCTATCTTTTAATTTCAAACTTTATAGGCTATTTCTGTAATTTTTTATTACCTTTTACCTACCCCCCTGCCAAGAAAACTGATACCTACATAAAATGTATTAGAAGATGTATTTCTTCAAATAAATTATTTTTATAGGAATACAACTTAAAATTGTTCTGTCTCATTGCCATTGAATGTTATTACGAATAAACAGATTTATGTAACCAGATGGACAGAAAAGTTCCCAGAGTGCTTTAAGGGGCTTATTTTCCCAAAATAAATAGCACAATTAATTCCGATTTCAGACAGACGATACTGATTTAAAATCAAACCAGCAAAATCAACAGCAGTTCACTTCTTTATTACAGAAGCCACAGCAGATTAAGGAGGATTGTTTACTAATGGCCACATTACAAAACACAAATTAATACTGCTACCATATGCTAAAGACTAGAGTCTACCTCAAGTATAAAATGTATGTGCACACTCTGGAGATATGAAACTTCACAGAGAACCCCCTTAGGAAAACATGCACATAAAATCTCTCTAAAATATCCATACAATTCAATATTTTCTTTGGGTGACACGGATCTATACTTGTATTGACATAAATGGTCATGCTTTGCCAACACAGATGTATCAAGTAATTCACCTCCATCACTTTTCGATCTCCAGAGCCCAACTTGCAAAATCTGAACAACTCAGAACTCAACTGTTGCCGTCAGCTCTTGAAAATGAAAACCAGTTTGGGAGTTAGTTAATTGTACAAGTTCGCCAATGCAAGCAAAAACAGATGCATATATCAAGAGTACTACTTGACTGTAATATTCTTTCTGAAAAGCAATAGTAGCACTGTGAAATGGTAAGTAATACTGAGCAGTATTTTTTTGAAAAAGACATCAAATACCACATCAGCTTGGTAGCTTGCACTGAATCACATTATATTGTCAGCATGCTTTTGAGCCCAAACATTTCACAAGTCTTTGAAAACTGTGAATTCTTATTCCAAAGGAAGTCAACATTTTCCACTAAAAATATACAGCCTGTCATCACTAAGCCACTGATTTCTTGGGCCTCTTTAACTCTACTGCACAGCAAAAAAAGCTGATGAGAAAGATCTCTCCCTCAAGCTGTCGTAGTTTTGTTAGACACCTCGTGGGCTGAGGCAGGGACAGGGAGGGTTCATTCACCACTTATGGTCATGGGCAAAAAACTGACATGGTTTGGAAAAAAAACCAAAAAAACCCAACTGAATTTATTAACTATTTACAATCAAAAACAAGAACCAAGAATATGAAAGAGAAAACTACATCTTAGAAAGGCATCTCTCCCCACCCCTCCCTTCTTCCCAAAGCCCAAAGGCTTTGTTCTGGACCTTCTCCCCCGACTCGTCGGCGCAGGGGGGCAGGAATGGGGGCTGCAGTCAGTCCGCCGCTCCTTCCTCCTCAGGGGAGGGCTCCTCACAGTCTGTCCCGGCTGCAGCGTTGGGTCCCTTCTCACGGGAGAGTCCTTCTCAAGCTGCTCGAGCATAAGTCCTTCCCACACAGGGCCACAGTCCCCCGACAACTGCTTGGCTCTGGCATGGGCTTCTCTAAAATTCCTACATGGAGTCTTCCGTGGCTGCATCTTGTCATGGGCTGCACCAAGGGACAAACCGTGCATCACCATGAATCTTCACCATGCTGCAGGGGAAATTCCGGGGGCACCTGCTTCCTCTTGCTTCTCTTCACTGACCAGCGTGTCTGCATAGTTATCTCTTTCAGATCCTGCTTCTCTCTCTGCCACAGGTCTTTCATCAGCTTCTGAAAAAACTGACTCTCAGGCGAGCCATGGTGGAGGCTTGGGCTATGGCAGAAGCTGGGCAGGCGGCTGGTTGGCCAGGCTGGTCCACCCTGCCCAGGGCCACGCCAACCCTCATGTTCCATGCCCCCTCTTCAATATGTTATTCACAGAGGTGGTGACTGGCTCAGCCCTGACCTGCGGTGGGTCCAGCCTGAAGCTGGGGGAAACTTCCAGCAGTTTCTCACAGGTTGGTGGTACTCCTTCCCGCACCCTCCAGCTACTAAGACCTTGGAGCCAGGGGTGGGGGTGAACCCTTAGCAGTCACTTACAGGAGCCACTACTGCATCCCCTTCCCTGCTGCCAGCAGACCTGAAGTCAAGGGAAACCTTCACAGCTCCTTACGGGAACCATTACTGCGGCCCCTCGCTGCTACCAAACCAACGCACCACACAGAACCACAACACAAGCTTGACAGGATCCTCTTTCACGCTTGACTCCCCTCCAGTGGCAACAAAACAAAGAGAAGTTAAACTTGATCCCCGGCACAATATTTTTATTTTTTAGCTACTTGCAGGGAGATGTAAAAAACCCCACCAAAACAACAAAAAGGTGAAAAACTCTCTCTTTCTGATGTGTCATCCAAAACTTAAGTTTGAGCTGCTATTCCGTTACTGCTCTTCTGCTTTTAGAAGAGCCTATCCCACATCCAGATGTCATGTGCAACAGACATATTCAGCAGAATCATCCAACATTATTCCCAAGAGACAATATGCTAAGGATAACAGGTTTCCCTGAACTGCCTGAAATTCCATTCCTGGAAAGGGACTGAACATCTAAATGTGGACTCAGGTCTCAAACAATGGTGCATATTCATTCCTCACTACAGGAGTTATCCTGGTGGTTTCCTAGTCCAAAAAGCACAAGGTGTTCAAGAGCACGGTAGTTACAAAGGCAAAATTTTAGGATTCAGCATGAATCTTATCCTCTATCATCCGTAATTTCGTCTACTATCTCAAGAAAACTGCCTAAGAAATTAATTCTGCTGTTTCATGTTAGCAATTGAAGAACTTACAGTTTTAGGAAGTGCTGAAAACCAAAGTGTCTCAAGCAGAAACGTATGTCGCTCATATTTGGCCAAACATCATTTCCTAGTCCAGGGTTGGGATTGGGGAGGGAAGTCATTCTACCGTAGGAACCGCTACCTCCTCCACAGTTACATCATTGTGCACTCCATTGGCTTGCGTGAAGACAATTTTTAATCAACTGCCCTCCGAGGTTGATGGATTAGCCCTGGCTTTAGAAACCCTAGGGACAAATGCTTTTTGAGAACAGAACATCCTATTGATGGGAAAAAGAATATTATAGTCATCATTTTCCCAGGCAACAATAATTGGGACTTTAATTCTTTTACTGACTGCATCTTTACATGCTGCCCCTGTATTTGAGGGAAATGGAATGTATAAAAAGATATGAGACCACTAGGAGAGCTTCTAGAGAAACCCCATTCCAAACAAAATCAGGTACAGAAAGATTTCCTTTAACATATGCCTTTGGAGAGGGTAGGGATTTCTCCACAGCATTTGAAAAATCCCGAGGTGTGGCCATTCCAGTTGTCAGTTTAGCAATACTAATGTGGAGTAACAGCTTTCACCAAGTTATGTGTTTATAACTGTGAGGAATTTTTATATTATTATGCTAATAAAATTGTTCAGTAGCTTGCATTTATACTGGGAAAAATGTGCCTGCTGGGGAATACTGTGATTCTTCTCTGTTTGAGTGTCACTCGGTACTTTTTACTCCAAAAGCTGAAGGCTATAACCTAAAAGCCCAGAAACACACTGATGCTGTTGCTCAGGGTTTCATCCTCTTCTTCCAGCTAACTTTAAAGTGGCACTTTTTAGACTCTTGCTAACCAATTTCTGATCACTCTGTCAGAACTAGGGCTTCTGGACCCTACCACAGTGGAAAAGAGACAATAAAATGTAATCAACTGGGCAATTAGGAATACAATGTACAAACAATGTCCATCCTCATCTGCATCACAGATACTAAGGCTTAAGGAGACATTATATCTATTGACCTTTTCTAAAACAAAAGTCAGGAGAATTTTATAAAGTGCTGTTTGTACTGAATCAAATGTTATTTTTATGCCACAGAATAGTTTCCTGGAAAGAAAGAAAAAAAAATTTTCCAGCTTCAGTGTGAGAAGTCTAATTGACAGACGTCTTGTTAGATTTGGTCTGCTAGACCAAATATTTGCTATAGAAATACTTTTTCTCAAATATTTACAAACTGATCAAGTCACCACCTCATCTTTGATAAACTAACTAGACTGTCCCTATTAAATTTTCCAGAGCAAAGGAGATATTTGTCCAGTCAGGTGTTCTTGGATGTCTTTTCTAAATCCTTTCCTATTTTTCTTACTTCTTTCTTACAGCTATATTAAATGCAATGCACTAGTAATCATTTAACTAGTGCTATACCCAAAGGAAACACTATGCCAATAATCAGTACTACCAGAATTATAGTCCAAGAATGGCATTGGACTTATTAGCAAAAGCATCTAATTCACATTCAATTAATTTTCTATTGTGATCCTTAAATCCTTTTCAGATTTACTGATTTATTGAATATGTGTTTCCACTGTGCAAATATGACCTTTTTTCTTCACTTAAAATTCTAAAAAAATTCATGCCGTTCAACTGGGATCATTTACAAGGCAATCAAGAGGTGTCTCAAGATTATTATTTATTATCAATAAATTTGAACAGGAAGGATTTTATGCTTTTCAAAAGTATTGACAAAGATATTGAATGAAGAGGGGTCAAATCACATCCTCAAGAGAACAGCAAAAATATCTACTGTGGAAGGCGATTCCTATGCCTGTTCAGATCTAATACCTTGTCATTCTCAATCCACTTAAAACTGGCGACATTTTCAGGTATGGTGCTGGTTTTAACCCAAGTATTCTACACTGTAAATGAAATTCCACATACATATCAGTAAATACCTTTAACAACAAAACTTTCAGTCTCAAGAAAAGCTATTATCAAACATGTTTGACAATACTTCATTCTGTATTAGCTGACTGACAAAACATAAGCTGTCTTCAATTCCTGATTGATCACATCCAGCATTGGCCATTCTATATGCAATATAGACTCACTACTGTCATCTCATTTACTCTTTTTAAATATATCCACTGCATACCATCAAAAAAAATTAAAATGTCTTGTTTTCAAAAAGTTAAATATATTGCAGTTTTCCAAGATTTGTTAAAGATGAAACATGAGTGGAAGCTCTCACCTTTAAAAACAATCTAGCTATAATTTACTGCTCTACCCTAAATATTTTAAAATGTTTCATTTTAGCAGCTGCTCTTTAATGTCACCATAAGTCCTAGAATTATTTTTATTACTGTGAACTGTGAAAATAGTATGCAGCCTCCTCCCGGTCAAAACCCAGCAATTTTCTGCTTCTGGCATTCTGGCATCCTTATTTACATCCTACCACTCCTAAATGATTGCCAGGTTTTTGCCATGATTTTTGTTTATTTATAACAAGATCAACTTTTGCTTTCCTATCTGTAACTGTATTTACACCGCTTTTCACTGCTGTATTCTTCTGGCAACTTAGGGGAAGCATATATCAACAAATTGTCTGAGTATCAGACAAGAATTACTGAAGAACTACAAATATGCATGTTCACTTATACACACAGTATATCCCACATAAGCATAAAACCACTGCACATGCGGAGTTTGTTAACTTTTAGACATAATATATCAAAGAAAATGAAGAAGCAGAGACATTTAATAATTCTCAACTTTTGTTTCTCCACTGAGCTTCAAAACTTCACCACTAGATCCATAACAATGTCTTACGTAGTTCTGTTACTGCTATCCCTGAGCATTTTGTAATCAGATTTTTCAGTGCTGTTAGCAAGCAATTGGGAAATAGCAGTATCGGTCCTGTACAGATGCAGCATGGAAGCTAAGTAACTTGCTCAAGATCAAAAAAGAAGCCTGTAGCAGAACAAGAACATGAGCTGAACCTTTTCATGTCCTAGTTGTAAACAGGGCACCCTCTCAGCATATACAAAGGGAGCCAAAACAGCAGGCTGCAGTCCAGCAGTGGGTCAGGTTGTGGGGGGCAGCAGAAAAGAACTGATCAAGGAAAGGTTTATTTCCAAGGTTTTTTATTTTTGTATAAAGCATTCACTTTATAAGCATCCCATGACTGTAGTTTTAATAAGAAGTATATTCATCTCTATTAGTTGCAAGTAAATGTAGGTGACTGAAGAACCACGTTTTCTTTATGTACAATTAGTACCTCTCCATAAGCCACTGCAATGTTTCAGTTTGTCACTATCTCGGAGAAAAAAAATGCATAGGATTTGATACCCCGACATGTCTTTATGTCAACATGGCATCCAGGAGAATCTCTGCCTGAAACAAGAAAAATACAAACTTTGTCCTGTGCCCAGAACACTACTGAGGGACCAACCCCACATGCCCACACTGAAACCAGTGAAATGTCTATCCAACAGCTGCAAGGCTGATAACGCAAATTACTCTTCAGCCGTGGGGCCTAGAACAAAAAAACTGTAAGCCAAAAAGTTACCTACTCAAAACACACCCAACAGCACTAGTTATTGTCTTTTACAAAGTCAAATAAAGGCACTTGGTGTTCCTGATTTCTTTAAAAGGCCTAAAAAGAAACTCAGAAATAGCTCCACTGATTACAAAACATTACCTACACTGTTTAGAAATCAAACAATGAAAATCTTACGTAAACAATACTTTTCCCAAAGTAATAACTGAATAATTGAATCTCATATTGAAATTAAAATACCTACCACCATTTTCTTCTCCATTATTATTGTTTGTCTCAGCCATTTCAGTGCCATCTAACTCAGATTCACATCCTAAATCCAATGTTCCATCAGTAGGGCAAGTTGATTCTTCTTTCTACAGTTAAAAAAGAAAAAGAAAACTAAAGCTAACAAGAAAAAATCAATCATGATCGTGCTGCATCTCTGAAAATAGACTACTGCAGCGTACACATGCTACACAACAAAAAACACAGAATAAAATAAAATATGTCTGTGAGTTACTTCAGAGAAATACATAAAAACAGACCTTCATGAAACAACTTGCAAAGCAAAAATAAAAAACCCATTTTGTGAAGTCATAACATAATCTTTTTAAAAAAATGTCAAATAAAATGCAAGATCTTCTACTTTTGTTTTTTTTTTAAAACAGAAAGAGACTTGTTTGGCTTTTAAAAATCCTAGTTTTTCAGATGAGTGTCCACCACACTGCAGCAACACGCAAATCATTTAATGTTTCTTTTCTGCCTTTGGCTGTTTCCTGAATTCAAATAGCTGAAGCAACCTGGAGCTCACAAGCATGGGAGTGATTGTGAATACTTGGATTGGTGCCAAGAATATCTCCCGATTTAAAGACAAACAACAGCATTTGTTTTAGTAAATTAGGAAATGGAGCTTCTGAAAACTATTACTTCAATCTCGGACACAAAACTTTTAGTTACTGGGAGAAGAAAAATATATATGGTTATATATATGTTAAACCCTTACATCAAATAAGTCTGTCATAAATTATGAAAGATCCTTCCCCCAGCCCAAAATTCTAATTGACTACGTTTAGACTGTCAAACATATAATCTCACTTTCTTGTTTCTCACCTCTGCCTAACATTCCTCCATTCCTATTATGAAGCCTCTCTAAGTTTGATCTCATACAGCAAGGAAAAATTTCCACCCAGAGAAATCACCATATACATACCAAAAAAGAAAAAATAAAAAGTATAAAGGCAAAATTCTATTATTATAATTATATTCCTTCTCAAAAGCAATGATGCAACCTGTACATTAAAAGCTGATTTATATTAGACTTACAAATAATTTTACACTATTCAAAAATCAAACCTTAATACAATTACTTAATGAGAAAGTCAGTGATCCCCTTGAGCTCACTGCTCGTAAAACAAAGGCCTTTCTGTGCACAACTCTGAAAAAGCAGCATTTTAGCTAAGCTACATGGTTTTTATACCATATGCCAAATTCAAGTACATGTATATGCTTTCTAGGACAAAACATTCAATGTTTACTTTCATTATAAATCCTTTTAAAAGACATCTGAAAGCAGTTAGAAGGACTATCAGGTCATTTCCTCTCCAAAGAATCTAATCTGTTTACCTTTATATCTACTGAGACATTCATAAAACACATTAATAGTGCTATGTACTTTCCACATACAAAATTTAAACTTACTTTGAGAGCATAGAGTCCTGACTTCCCAGGGATTTTGAAGAATGTTCCATCACCTACACGAGTGTTAGTATGAAGCATTGCATTCAGGCAAGCTAATGGAGAGGTTCCACTGAAAAATAAAATTGAGCAGTCCAAGATTGAGTGCCTCTTGTAAAACTATTCCCTCGGTCTGTTTTTTTTAAAACTCATGCTTGCCTGGCTTTNTTTTTTTTTTTTTTTTTTTTTTAATTCTCTCAACCCTGAAAACATCTACATTACAATAACAGGCCGGTTTCAAACTTAATCATATGCATCTGTCCCCTAAGCTCGAGGCAAAAAGTCTGTGAATTATAATTATGCTTTTCTTCATACAGCAACCAGCTCCACATTCTAAGAGAACCAAAGTCCAAATATTTATGTGAAATTACTTCGTAAATAACACCATGAAGCCTCATTTTTAAAATGTTACAGACAATGTGGCTGCTGCACATGAATGATCAAAACAGTACCAAGTTCAAGGGCAGCTGCATCCCATAGGATGAAAGGCAACAAAAGAATAATAAAGAGCCCAGGAAGAATACATTTAAATTAAATGTGATATATAGTTAAGCCTTCTTCTGGCTTAACACGGTCAGGATGCATTACTATACATTAATGCAAGCACATTTGTACTTTCTATCAAGCACTATCATTTCTAATTAGAGCTGTTTTAGAGATTAAGAGATTGACCTACTAAAGGTAGTAATGCACGTTGAGGGAATATTTAAAAAGAAATACAACACATTAAGAAAAAAAAGAGTACTCTTTACATAGACATCCCTGTACATATGCATGTTTACATCAGAAAAAGAAAGCAAATGTTTCTACCCTAACTACACTTACACCATTCTGAAAAGTTGATCTAAGAAATGGTGGGGAAGAATGTAATCATAAATTGATTAATATCATTTTAATTTAAAAATTAAAGTACAAGATTCATACATGTACTATCACATCTTTGTCCCCATTTACTAATGTACACAGTGTACTCAGGGACTGAATCTGAAACTGTGCTTCCTCCCTGGGGTCCCGAGCCTGCACACACGCTTATCTTTAGCCACGTAAATATATTCCACTTGGTTAAGTGGAACAATGCCCCTGCATTAAATTAAGTGTGTTGCTAAGTATTTCAGGATTAATTATATACTCAACTATAAACCAGCAATAGGGCTTCAAAAGTCCATCAGAAACTACTGTTCTTTATTATGCAATATTGTAACACAACATCCAGTCTTTGTTGAAAATTACATGACTGATCTTTTTTTAGAAATAAAACTTGTCTGAAATTGTCATCTTTTGTATGATGATGCTTTCTGCTGTTTTCTGTGGCTCTGTTACAACAAAATTCACCCTTATTGTACATGTATGAATTTAATGGCAAGATGAATAATGTGGTAATTACTCTTCCACTAAAAAAAAAACCTATAAAGTCTCCTCAGGACAGGAAGTCCTGTCCAATATAATTTATTTACTATTGGTCACCTAATCTATCACATTACTACACCTAAAATCAAAAAGCACAGGTAAAAATGCTGCTTGTTGATAAACACATTTAACACATAACTATTTTATGAGTATTCTAAATGTAGTCATGCAATACGAAAATTCTGACAAGTTTTGCTTGTTTCATTTTTTCCTCTGCAAATAAAACTAATTTCACATCTGGTTTTTGATATAACACTGTAACAGAATACAAGATTAAATATGGTAGAAATATAACAATACTGCTAGCAGTAGCACAGAAAACATTAAGAGATTTCATTGCATTTAATGATTACTTAAAACAGTTTTGGAATATGTAGGATATTTCTCTTTAAACATTTTCCTTATTGTATTAATGTTTGACAAGCAAAGACACAAAGCGTTTAACAGAGTAGCTCTAGTTGTGTAATTTCTTCCATATGTTAACACACATAACGCGAAGCAATTTCAGTTCTCACAGTCTTGGATCTTTTTAGTCAAACATTATCACAGATCAAGACTTTCTTCTCAAGACAGAAAGAACTTGCTGACTGCAGTGGAAGACAAACTCAACGTATCAACAAGAAACAAAACTCGGTGTGCATGTACGCACGATTTGCACCCTTCTCCTACTCCGATGTAGATATTCTGGACTCCACACATATTTTTAGATATCATTAACCAATTAAAATGATACAAGATGAATGAACTCGAAATAGAGGATTTGGCAATATCTCATAAGCATTACTGTGCTCACAGCAGATATCTTAATCTTCAAAGTCTAGCCAACTGGCAAGTGGACAATAGAAACTACTCTCTGACTTACAAAGAAATCTCTATCAACTACTGAGCCAAGTACTTATAACTACGGTTATGCTTGTTTCATAAATAATTTGGCATGCAACCAAAGGGCCATATCCACCCTTCTTGAAAACTGGACTTAGGTATGTCTATAATGAGCACAAAACAAACCACACATACTTAAGCTGAAAATGAAATAATTATCTGGACACTCCGGAGTGGGATATATTTTGAGCTAGCAGCACAAACTGAAATTCCATGGTGTCCTTTATCACTGCGGTTTTGACTCATGTTAACCACTGACTTGCCTATTCTTCTGTTAGCAGAGGCATCCTTAAAACACTATATTAAAATTCTCAAATGTTTGCTGGAAACGCTTGCAATACACGCTATCACAACACATGGGGCTGTGGTTAGACAAGCCAGCAATCAAAGATCCCACGATGCAGACTGATGTCTGAAACACAGAGCAGTTTCTGAGGGATCCATACTACTTATCGCACGCTTTCTAAATTCTCCTACAGCCTGAGGACATATTTGTTCTGCTCAGAGCTGCTGGCGTGTATTAACACAGCAGCCAAGGACTGCCAAATAAAAGGCTGAGTATCTCTGAATGTCAAAAATGTCACAGTTTTACCTAAGTTATTGAAACACTCCAAATCAGTTCAATTTTGATTCAGTTAAATCAAACCGGATACAATAATGTTCTCCTTTGTAACTTGATATCTGTGAATTTTTAGAGCCATAACATATTTTAAACCAATATGCTGCAAGTGTCGTTGCCACAGTCTACAAGCGAGGAATATGTTTACCATTTACAGCCTTCAGATGCAGAACTTTCATACTATTTACCATCTTTCGGGTGAGATTGCTTTAAACCCTTCTGGTATTCTAAAAGTCATTCATACACTGGAGTCACCCTCTGTAGCAGTATGTTTTTAAGACGAATCATTTTCTGCTTGAATGTATATTTTATATACATACATACAAGCAGTATACCCACACCCACACTTTCAAAAATATTCAAAAAATTGAAAAGTTACTTACTTTCTGTAAAGGTGATATGAAGTCATGACAACCAGCAACATAGGAAAAAGAAAAATTACTGATTAGCCTTCCAATAGAAAAGTTGTTTATACAATTTTATCATTTAAAAGCCATCAAGCATTCCAACATTTCATAAATGCTCTTCCCCAGAATCACCAGAAGTTGATAGTAACCAACAGATCCTTCTAATAATAATCAGGGAATTCCTGTACATTATCAAAGCAAGTGTCTCACCCCAACTCCCCCACTCAAAAATATCTTCAATATTTTGTGATTCTGGGCTCCCTCTACTGGTCACGCAGCCCACGTTACCTAAACTGAAATGCCAGATGACAGTTTATACACACACAGCTCTGCAAAAATATGTGTAAGAAGTACAGGTTTCAATCCCTCCCCCCACCCCCCCCCCAACAAAAATCAGTTAAAATACCAGTAAAAACACTATATTTTAAACTTCTCGAACACACAGTTTTGCCAGAAAAAAAAAAATTAAAACTTCTACGGTTATACTTAATGGTCTTTGCTAGACTGCTTGCCAAGAGAAAAAAAGTTATGAACTTGGCAAATAGAAAGTTTAAATATGGAAAATAAATTGACTAAAGCCAACCTGCCCAGACAACACAGTGTAGCTGACAGTGACAGTTTCCTGACACCATGCAGACAAGGCACCGTGGGTCCTGCAGCTGGCGGCATTTCAGCCACTCAACCCCCCTGCATGCAGTGTAGCCCCCTCCCAGAGCTTACAAGGGTTCCTGACATGTTCCCAAATCAAACAATGACTGCTGTAAGAGGAGCACTTATCTATCGTAAACGTGATCAGTATTTATTTGTTTGAAATCTGCTCATTTTATACAGATCCATAAGTAGTCACAGGGGAGCAACAATTTTTATTCACTGCTGGAAACAAAGTAAAACCAAAAGGCTTCAAAACTAATTTCTAGACCTGATACGAAGTCACACGGAATAAAATACGTCAATAATGCACATAAGTTACACCAGTTCAGGAGGGTTTTCAAGATCCCTGGAAGAAAAGATCTAGAGTCAGAAATACCATGATGAACTGGAGACAGCGTTTAAAATCAACAACATGAAATTCAATCAAAACAAATGCTAAGTGCTGTACAATGGCATGTGAAATCAAATCCAGAAAATGCATAATTTCACGGCAAGTCCAAGCGACTGACACCAGCGTAGTGAAATGGATTAGACAGTAACAGCACCAGCAACTGTATGTGTCAACCAGCTTGGCAGACAAGAGACATGCAAGGCAAATATTCTCCTACCTCCAGTGCTAACGGATACCTGTCAAATTCTGGGACCATTTAAAGAAATATAGGCAAAAAGCCTAAAGAAGATCAAGAGTGATAACAGATAAAGAAAATAAGACACATTTGTGTGGTCCAGAAAACAGAAGAGTAAAAGAAAATGGAATTGTAATTTTTCAGAAAAATATAAAAGGCTGTTGGAAGTGAATAGACGTAAGTGNGCAACTGTATGTGTCAACCAGCTTGGCAGACAAGAGACATGCAAGGAAAATATTCTCCTACCTCCAGTGCTAACGGATACCTGTCAAATTCTGGGACCATTTAAAGAAATATAGGTAAAAAGTCTAAAGAAGATCAAGAGTGATAACAGACAAAGAAAATAAGACTTATGAGGGAAGGCTGTAGAAAAAACATTTGTGTGGTCCAGAAAACAGAAGAGTAAAAGAAAATGGAATTGTAATTTTTCAGAAAAATATAAAAGGCTGTTGGAAGTGAATAGACATAAGTGTTCTTCATGGCCACTGCGGGAAGAAAAGGAAAGTTCATAGTCAAAGTGCGAATGTAGCTGCTGCTGTTGTTTTAATTGATGCAGAACAGAGCAGGGAAGTTTGTAAAATGACCTTCATCAGAAGATCCAATACACAGCAATTCTGGCTGGTACATATACCGGAACCTGCCCCAGTGTTAGCGCTTGTATTGAATGATCTCTTGAGCATGCATCCAGCACTGTATCTTAGGATCCTTTATCTCTTTAATAAATCAAAATTTCATTTAGACCCGAGGTTAACCATATATCCTAAGTAAACTTTTTTCCAACATGTACAGCAGCCAGAAATGCTGGAGAACTGACCAGATGTCGGAATGTGCTTGTTCAAGTGTTTCACAGAGCAATGCATGCAGCACTGGATGCCCAATACAGTGAAGCCGAAGCAGCAGTACGCCCGTGGTCTCGCTATCATGTGCCACCAAAATGTCCAAACACTTTAAGAGATTGTAGCCGTGACCTAGCTTGGGAGTGACACACACAAACACCAGAAACCTAAGCAGCAATACCAAGACAAGAAGACAGCTGTCCTATATACATAGATGTGTTCCAGGGAAAATTTCATTCAGAATCATCCTTCTTTCAATAGACAGTAAAATCATGGACTAAATTTGTTAATCCAAACTGAGTCAATTTAAATTATCAAATAGAAAAGTTAATTTTGAAAATAAATTCTTTCTTTTGAATTTTTTCCATTTATTTTCCTATTGCAAAGTTAATTCATTCATGGCTTGAAATTATTAAAATAACCCAATCAGCAAATAAATAGAGATTTAATGTAATATTACCTTTTACTAATCAAGAGACTAAAAATGCATTCAGCAATTACCTAACTTAACTTACAAAAATTAATCTGAGTCATATTTTCTGATGTTAAAATAACAATGACATCTTATTTACTAACTTATTACAAGTGTACTTATTTGTCTTAAGTAATTTTTTGAAAGAAACTGGAATTTTATTAAAAGATGAATTAAATTATTAACACTGAATGAAAATACACTAGATGTGTTGGAAAAAAAAAGAAGACTTTTCAAAATAATACATATCCAACACAATTTATTAAACAATAAAAACCTTATTTTTTAGTACGTGGGTAGTAGGTAGCTAGGGAACCATTGACTATTTTTATGTAAAGACTAGGGAAACTGTAGAGCTGGTAGATCTCAGCGTCTCACACAAAGTTTTTATTCATAAATTGGAACAAGCAAAAAAGCATTTTACTTTTTGAACTTTGAATTGGCCTTTTAATTTTAAAGGGACCACTGATGAGAACTACAGAAAACATTCTTGATACCTACAGTTGGGTCTGTCAAACCTATTTATGTTCTGAAGTCTTAACCATTTAAATAACAAATAAAGTAAAAACAAATAAAATTTTAAGCCTTAAACAGGTGTTTGCTGAAGTTTTATGGGAACTGAAGTGCACACAGGTAGAATATTATTTATACAGTTTGTATAAACTATTTTAAGGTTTATTCCTCATAGAAGCTCTCCCAATTGGACCTTTAAATTTATTTTAAAGGATTAAAAGAAGTTTATTAAAACAAATATACTACTTTTTTTAAACTTTATTTTTAATCTACTTTATCCACATTAGCCAAAATTAACATCAGTTTTATTCTCATTTGGGTAGCACCCTCAAGAAAATTTTTTTTACATCTCTGGTCCTACTTATGCTTCATATGTGGCACTTGACTTATCACAAACACAGCTACTGTTTTGGAGCCATGCAAGGAAGTCAGAAAGCTCACAGATATCAGGCAACAAGCCAGCCTAGTACAGCTGATTTGACCACAGTCTCACAGACTGCAAACAAATCCCAGAAGATGACAGGGAAAAAAAATTCCTTATCTGTATTACTGACATCACTTCATATTCAACCTTTGTATAGATTTCTCGCTTTTCTAAACCAGATGGAGGCAAGAATATTATTAGTATGATGGAAAAAAAAAAAAAAAAAGGACCAGTACAGACACACTGAAACACAGCACATCTGTCACAGATACCTCGCGTCTGTCTCACAAACCAGCAGAACTTCCCTATCACCTTTCACTGAAGGTAACCAAAGTAGTGAATCCCAAATGTCTAAAGTGATGAACTTGAACCTTGCCCTTTGTAGCTTTTGAGGAAATTAAAAGCAGCTGGAATCACAGTTGACTAAAGTGTCTGATATGTCACCAATAAACTGAAACTTTTCATAATCCTTCAAATGTGAAATAAACTGGAGCAATACTGGAAAGAAATTCAACACGGATTCTAAATTCAAGCCAGGTATCATGAAGGAGTATTTTTTGCATTCCTTACCAGGAGATCTCATTTACAAACTCACCTAATCTGGTTTCACATTTTGAATTCACCAAACCTGGAATCAGGAAAGGAACTGGAACTTAAGCTGCTTTCACAGAACTAATGGGCGTCGTCTATCTCTTACCATACGTTTCTGAAGCATTAAACAACACTGCCTCTCCTCGTAGGAGTGGCAAGCAGCCACCCAGAGAGACACACAAAGATTTTTCAAGTCTTCTGTGAAAGCATATACATAATAAACAAATATTGGAGATGATGCCACTACTCTTAAGATCTATTTCTACCACTTCTAGCATCCTCCTACGTTAACCATCTCCCTCAGGGCCTTTTTTACATCCAGAAGCACAAACTAACAAACCTCTAGACGTACGTCGTCACGTAAAAAACCAAGGTGGACAAGTGAATGAAACTGCTACCTGAAGGCAACATGGCAAAATTCAGGGGATGCTGGTAAGAAAAGGCTGGTTTGTTTGTTTAAGAATTTGCCAGACTGGTTGCATTCACCCACAATCAAGTACAAGTGACTAGCTGACCACACAATCTAAGACGATACTTAGGTTTCTTGGTAAAACAAAGATCCCATGCATGACTACCCACAAATTTTTATTCTAATTATCTCTCAGTAGCTAAGAGTTTGGTTCACTTTTGCAAAGGATGGCACAGACTTAGGGTTTTCTTCACCTCTTAGCTCTACTGCAGCACTATGGTATATCTGATCTTTTTTCTACTGAAAATACATCCCATCTGCACTCTGCTCTCCACAATGGCCTTTGATAGACGCTTCCATCAAGCTTACCATTTCCACCCTTACTTTTAGAGAACTCTGTGGTCTGAGGCCAGAGTATATGAAGTTCTGGTACCCTACAACACTGATAAGGAATCTTTTTGATATCTACAGCAAAATGTATTGTATCTCCCGCTGATGGCAGCCTGGGAAAACTCCTGATGGTGTCAAACCTGGTGACAATAGCCACAGTAATATTCCAGAAAAAATAAAATTGAGTTCATCTGTGGTGAAACCAGAGCTTTATTACGACTCACCCAAAACAATAAAATGAAAAGCCCTGAGAACAAAAGTTCAGCACAAACTTCTGTACTTCTTAAGCCAGTCAGGCTTTTTCTTATCTTTTTTAAACAATTTTCTCTCACAAGAAAGCCCTTACATAAAAAAGATCCAGAACTTGTGTAAAATTTGAAAGTGTTCTGGAATAGAACGTTACAGAGTTATTGCCATGGATTTTCCCCAGAAAATATTATTTCTTAAAATTTTTTTTGAAGGAAAAATTTCCTATGGAGATACAAATTTACTCTAGGTTTACAATGTGTTTGAAAATAAGATGCTAGCAGGTAAAAAAAAAAAGCACACAAACATGTCACATCACAGACTAAGGACAGAAAGATACAAAGATGCTTTCCTGAAATTTAAATATCTTTACCCATTATTTTGGCTGATTACTCTTGCCCTTTGCCAGCCATGCCTCTGAATAGGTCTCCCTGAATATCTTTAATGTCATGAAAAGTATTCTTGAAACACCATGACACCTCTTTAAATGATATTCACATATGGCAATAAGCATTCCTCAACCAGAAAGGAAATGAGAATACAGGTTTTATAGAGAATGTTTACACCTTTCTGTGTTCCCTAGTACCTGGGAAAACCCCAGGTTTTTCTTCTTTGTGAAGAAAAATCTCAAAGAAAGGATATATAGTAAATGCATTTCTGTACTTTGAATCCTTACCATTTGTTAGATGTAGTACAAATAATACAAGAAAAAAGCAATGCTAACAATAAAGGCATTTTGAATGTGTTTCTGAAAGACACAGGCAAAGATTAAAAGAGTACCTTTTGAAAGAATCCTAAAAGAAAAAAATGTTTCAGAAAGAAAATTATCCCAAAAGAACAAGAAATCAGCATGTGTCAGAGATGTGCACAACAGCTAAGATGTCCTTTGGACTGAGAACACCCTCCTCATTCAACATCACTTGAAAGAAACTATTTGATTTCTTTGTGTAACAAATCCTTATACTGGTCAAATAATACAGTTCTCTCTGACAGCTACTTCCTATTCAAGAATATAAGTTTTTTCCTTTTCCTTTTAATAAAATATTTTCTTTTAATAGTTTTAACTGATTTCATTAAAAAGCTATAGTACATTTTTCATTTTCAACTCTAATACCAATGCTGACCATGAAGGATGAAATTATAAAGAAAGGAAAAAAATGCATTCCTGCCACATGAAAGGAACTCTGGAGAAGAGGTTAAAAAATTGCTTTCTTAAAGAAACCATAGTTTTGATATATATGAAGTCTTGGTTTAATATCAGATTTCACAGGCCCTTGTGGGTTTTAAATACATATGTTTAGAAAAACGAAGTAAAGACTGTGCTATAATCAGAAATGTACTAAACCCAAGAAAAACATTGCCACATAATGTGCAATGTATAAAATGAAAAAAACTACCCCACCCTTCCAAATATTCTTGGCTTTGAGTTAGGCAAAGCTTACTTCTCAAAAAAATAATAAAAATAAAAAAGTGGAAAGTAAAGTCACTATGCTGAACAAGATATAGTCAGTAATCACTGAATGCCTTTTGGCCTCCCGAATTTAATCATCCTACACAAGGGACCTCTATGAAGTTATCCCAGGGCCTCTTGCTTAATTTGGCTTTTTAATTGGCCAGTCTCCACAACCTTCTCTGTAGTGCTTTAAGAATATCTTGTGTGTGTTATTGAGACATAACTGGTCAGTCAAATGCAAATTAAAAAATACACTACATCACCACCACCCATCCCCCCCCCCAAAAAAAAAAAAATTATAGATATTTTTAAGAACATTCAGCTTCAGCAAGGTTCACACACTCATGTATTTGTAGCCTAATTTACATTGGAAGGAGCTTCCAGAAGTCATCTAGTCCAACCTCTTGCTCAAAGCAGGGCCGCTTGGATCCGGGCCTTGTCAAGATCTGTGCAGCCTCCAAGGATGGAGACTTCATGGCCTCTCTGGACAACCTCCTCCCGTGCTTAACTGCTCTCACTGGGAAAATGTTTTTCTTCGTATCAAATCGGAATTTTCCATATTCCAATTTGTGCCTGTTGCCACTCATTCTTTCCTTCTCATGCTGTCACTGTGCAACCTCAAGAAAAGCCTGGCTCTGTTTTCTCTACACCCTCCCCTTAGTGAGCTGTGGGCTGCCATGAGATCCCCCTGAGCCTTCTCTTCTCCTGTGTGAACAAGCCCGGCTCTCGCAGCCTTTCCTCATACATCATATGCTCTAGCCTCCAGCCATCTTGGTGTACCTCCACTGAAGTCACTCTGGTATATTGATCTCTTTTCTGTACTAGGGGGCCCAAAACTGGACATGGTACTCCAGATATGATCTCACATGTGCTGAACAGAGGGGAAGGATCAGTTCACTTGTCCTGCTGGCCATGCTCCTGCTAACACAGTCCAATATGAGCGTGGCCTCTGCTGCATGGGTTACTATGTCCCAGATGAAGAAGTTTGTTCTTGCCTTTGTTGAATTTCATGAGGGTCCTGTTAGCACAATTCTCTGCTGTCTTCATCCCTCTGAACAGCAGCCCAGCCTTCCAGTGTACCAACCACTCCCTCCATTTGAGGATCACCTCCAAACTTGCTGAATGTGTACTCTGTCCCACTGTTCAGGTGATCAGTAACAACACTCAGCAATAACAGCCTCAGCAGCAATGCCTGAGCAACACCACTTCATAACTCGTCATCAACTGGAGTTAGCAGTTTTGATCAAAACACTGTGCCCTGCAGTCGAGGCAAATTTCCACCCACCTTATAGTCTGCAGATTGAGTTCCTATTTCACCAACTTGACTGTGAAAATACTATGGGAGATGATGACAAAAGTCTTGCTGAACTCAATGTAAACAACATCCACAGCTCTTCTTTCATGCCCTGAACCAGTCATCTGATCACAGAAGGTAAAGAGGCTGGTCAGGCATGATTTGACCTTGCTCATTCATATTGGCTTTCTGCCACACTTGCTCAACCTTCTGCACATTGGAATGGGTCAGAACAGCTGCTGGTGACCATGTCCTACAGCACATCAGCACCATCACTGCACAATCCTAAGCAGTGCCACATTGTCCTGAGATAATTTTCTGCACCCCATTGTGCCACTCTTGCACTAACTGCTGTGATAACTGCTAGGTCTCTTAGTTCCCTCTGTCTCCTGCGCTCTAGGAGCTGCACTCTTGCCCACCAGTTACACCGCTGGTCCTCAAGCATTCATTAATTAATACTGCTTGATGAATAATCAGCTGAGGACAAAATACATAGGTAGTCCACAACCAACAAGTAGCCAACAAAAGCTGTCATCTGTAAGAGCTGACAGAGGCACATGCCTCTACAGTCTGGCCCTGACCTGCAGCAGCACACCACAAAGGTTCCCAGAAGCAGGAGCTCCCAGAAGATTTTCCCTGAAGCTTCCTGAAGCAGCAGCCTGGAAAGGGCCGCAAGTGCTAGGTCTCCGATCAGCTTCCTCTGCTGGAGATGTGAAACACAGAAACAAACTGTACTGCAAAAGAACAACAGGACTTCTGAACTGCTGCACCACCCACAGGGGAAGCCCATGCAGCATCTGACAATGGCTTCATTAATTCTGTCGCACAGTGAAAAGGAAAAAAGAAGGCAGAACTCTTGCCAGAAAGCCACTGCAGGCCAGGTCTAGCTCAGAGAGCTGATGGGACTCCTATTTTATCATGCTATACCAGGAACACAGTCCTGGCACAGCCACAGCTTCCAGCCACACTCCTCCACTGATTCATTAGAAGACTCTCCAGCCTTTCTCATCATGCACAGCAGGGGCTTTTGCTACCGCAGTTGTGTCAGTGACAAGACAGCACCCTGCCGTTATGACAGCCAGAGTGCATCTGTGTACTTGTACGTAAAGCAATGGAGTAGTTTTTTTCACCAACACGCTTTGCACCAACATTAATACCAGGCTCACGTCACTTTCAGCCAGCTCTGCCACTCAAAGCAGCAGCCTAACTTTCCTCTAAGGCAGACTGCAGGTTCCTCCCTCCATGACATCTTCCCTGCCCTGTTCCACACCCCCCCCCACCTTTTTTTTTTTTTCCCTTTAAATTTTGATTATTTCCCCAAACAGGCATGAGAATACTTGTACCAGCACCCAGAAAGGTGGGCTGGGTTTTCCAGAACAGGAAAAGCAGCTTGGAGAGAGCAGGATTATTCTTTCGGCTGCAATATTGGTTTACAGTAACTGGAGAAGGATGGCCTCAGACTGACACAACTGGTTCCCATTTCAGACTACTCAGATCAAGGCCTGTATTTCACCCTTTGTCAGTTACACAACGCGCTCCCCCCAGCCGCTCCCAAACCTACATGCCAGATGCAGCTGGCTCATCTCAGCTGTAGCCCCTTGGGTTGCCACATCTGGCACCAGAAGAGGCAGAGGAGGGGAGAGGCAGAGGTACCACCCTGCTGAGGAAAGGCAGAGTTACCAAGCTTGAAGGAGCCCCCTACCCCCAACACCTTCTTCCACTTCAGCCTAATGTCATGTCCCTGCTTTCTCATGTGCTTTCAATGCAGTTTTCCAGTTGCTGCCATTAAAACCAGTTGCAACCAAATTTATAAAATTAGACTAAGTGCTTACACACAGACATCTCCTTCCACCTTCACCCAGTAATAAAAACAAACGCAAAAAGCAAAACACAACATGCTGTTAAGACCTGTTAGAATCAAATTTTAAAAGATGAGCATATTTCAGAGAAAAGGCTTAAATTGGGGCATTATTTAACCATTTAAAGGAAATAATCAAGTATTGCTGAGCAAAGTTCACTACCATACAGTTTAAAACTATGGTTTATATTTTATAAGAACTATGGATTTCTTTTTTCACTTCAGAAATCTTTTAATCTTGAGTACGTTAATCAGTGTTGAGCTACCAGAATGTGAGAATACTTTATAAAATAATATTTGTCCCTGACAGAAAGGACACCATTAAAGCACATTGCTATGCTGAACTTAAAAGTTATTTATTTTTCTTTCTTTACTCTCACTAGCAAAAATCTTAATGAGTTATCCTAATTAAATTGTTTTATTAACTTTGCCCATTCTTAAAAATTGACACATGTCAACATGCCGGCCTGCCAGAGTTTGTTACATTGTGCCATTCCGTCCACACCATCCAAGTGCCCGAGTAATCAATTTTCCAAATCAGTAAGAAAGTTTGCAATGCTTATTACTTTCTATGGAAATTTTTACCTGGAAATAATGTATCTATTCATTGAGCAGCAAAGCTGAAACCACCAAAGCTGAGTTATTTTAATATTAGGATTTTACAGTTTTTACTTGATGGAAAGTAATTTCCAGGGGCTTGGTTACCACATACAAGCTCTTCCAGTCTCTTAACTTCACTGCTAACAGCATTCAGTTATAGATTCCTCAACCACAGCAGACTTGCTTGGACTTGTTTCCTTTATATTCTTTCCCTTCTGTCATTTTCCTCTCTGTCTCCTTTTCTTTTGTTCGTTCCTTTCTCTCTCTTTTCCTTATTTCTCTTCTCTCTTCCTCTTTTCTCTTTTCTTCTCTTTTTTCTCTCCTTTTCTCTCTCCTGCCTTTCTCTTTTTCTTTTCCCTTTTTCTCTCCTCTTTGCTTTTTATCTTCTCTCCCTTCTCTCATGTTCTCTCAATTCTTTCTGCTTTTTTTTTTCATCTTCTTTTCCTTCATCTTTTCTCTCTACTTTCTTTTCTCCCTTTTCTTTCTTCCCCTCTTTTTCATTCCTCTCCTGTTTTCCCTTTTCCTTCTCCTTTCTTTCCTCTTTTCCTTCTTTTTTTTTCTCTATTCTCTTTCTTTATCTTCTCTTACCTCTTTTCTTCTTCTCTCTGTTTCTCTCCCTTGCTTTCTCTTTCTCTCCTTTTGTGGTGGGTTAGCCTTGGCTAGCAGCCAAATGCCCACTCAGCCACTCACTCCCCCTCTTCAACAGGAAACTGGGAGAAAAGGGGATGAAAACGCTTATGGGTTGAGATAAAGACAGCGAGATCGCTTACTAGTTACCGTAAGAGGCAAAACAGACTTGACGAGAATTAATTTATTGCAAATTAAAACTGATTTGGGCAAAGAGAAACAAAGACAAAAAAAATTTAAAACAACAGCTCCCTGTTTCCAGGCTCAACTTTCCTCCTTCACTCCTGATTCCTCTACCTCCCCCTCACTGAGCTGCGCTGAGGGATGGGGGAATATGGTCAGTCCATAAATGCTCCTCTTTGTGGCTGCTTTCTCCTCACACTTTTTGTCTGCTCCTGTGTGGGGCCTCTCCGTGTCCTGCAGTCCTTCAAGGAAATCTGTTCCAGCACAGGCTCTCCGTGGGTTCAGTTCCTTCCAGGAACCTACTCCAGGCAGGGTCCTCCATGTACAACAGCTCCTTCAGGAAATATCCCACTATTCTAGTGTGGGGTCCTCCATGGGCTGCAGTGTGTATATCTGCTCCGGCATGGTCCTCCACGGGTTGCAGTGTGGATATCTGCTTCGGCATGGTCCTTCGTGGGCTGCAGGGGAATCTCTGCCCTGGCACCTGAAGCACCTCCTCCCCTCCTTCTTCTCTGACTTTGCTGTTTGCGCTGCTGTTTCACACTCTCTTTTTCACCTTCCTCTTCTACATGAGTGGTGGTTTTGCTCTTTCTTAAGTATGTTACCCCAGTGGCACCACCACCACGGCTGCAGGGCTCAGACGTGCCCTGTGGTGGGTCCGTTGGAGCTGGCTGGAACCAGCTGTGTCTGGCACAGGGCAGTCCTGGCCGCCCCTGCAGTCAGCGACTCAAATAGAATCTTGGGAATTAGAATTTTTAAAAACTAAATGTTGAGTTCTGGCATAATTACGCAAAAGTTTCATGTTTATTTTTAGCATCCAAAACTGTGAATCCTAACCAAAAAGAGCAAAAGGAAGTCAGAACATATGAGAACAACCTATTTCTACATCTTCAATTCACACTCAATTGACAACCTCTCTCCCCAAATTCTAAAATCTGTTGTATCATGTGAAAGAACTAATGGATTAAACGAAACATTCCTTCCCTTACAAAATAATTTTCTCAATATTCTTGTATTTGAAGAGTAATCCAGCACTTGAGAATGTTTTACTCAACCACCAATAAAGGCAGAAAAATCAAACTGATATAAATAATAAGGAATCTGGGAGTAACCACAAATAAATAAAGACTAGATCCAAAAGCAAATTAGTGTTTTCTAGTAATATTTCTGCAATCAAAATAATACTTTCACATTTTACAATTTTGCTGACTGATAAGTGTCAAGTATGTCCTCAAAATATTTTTGGTAAGAGCTCTTACCTGTAAGGAAAGCCTGAAAATAAATACAGAATGAGCAATCACAGTATATCCTGTACCTTTAAAAACAGAGCAACATGTGATTTATTGTATTGGTTCAAATTAAAATATTTGGGTGGATGTGAAATGTTGAAGTTACGGTTGTACATAAGGGAGTTTAACTTGGCAAAACAGCATAGCAAAAGGTTCTTCCCTTCCCTCAAAAGACCGAACAGATACTTTTATTTTTGTGTTTTAACTTAATCCAGCTGTTGCGATTCATACTATTAGTAGACCTCCTTATTCTTTTTTGACTTACAACAGCTTATTAAGTCTGGAACTAAGAGACTTAAGTTTTTATTTAACTTATAACTAAAAGTCCACCAGATTTCAAAATGTCACAGACTGTTTTAAAATCATAACAATAGCAAACATGATTTGTAAAAACAAAGCATTGATAACTAAAATCAAAGTTTTAGACTAGCCATACTTCACAGACACATCATTCCATCTTAACAGAAACTTGATTCTGCTGAAGTCATTAATAAAGTCCCTTTGAACAGAGAGGCTGAGACACATACACATACAAAGAACGAAAGAAACGTAACATGAAGTGGCATCACAAACAAAATTCAGTCTTAATCAGAAATTGTTTTCCGTTATTCATCCCAATCACTGCATCTAAATATTTTTGATAAAGAAACACAGTATAATAAGTGTGATATTAAATCCATTATCAACCACGTCAAGAGCTCCTGGATTGTAAGCCTGGGCACAAATAATCTTGTTTGACTACTACTTTAGTAGTTCAGTACATCATCTAACAGAATGATATTTTGATGCAATTGTTTAAAATAATATCCTTAAGCTACCATGACAAACAGAGAAAGGTTAACAGTTGGATCAGGTTTAGTGGTGTTGGTTTTAGATGAAGGGGACAGACAGTTTGAAACTATTTTTCACTGTCCAAGAAGAGATCCCCTGACTGAAAGCAAGCAGCCTTTTAAAAAAACCCAATGAAAACAAACCAACTTCCTGCTTGTCATATACAGATTTATTCTCAAAATGTTCCTTACTGTCCTCTTTTTGCCTTTGTGATGACTGTAGGACATGCTATTTTTGACACAGTAATTCCATATGTGATAACGGCTACCTACAGCATTTCTTTCAGGAAAAAAGGTACAGAATGGTATATCTTGACAGATTCCTGATAGCGGATAAACTTACCTTAAGCAAGCTCCTTGAAACACATAAAAGATGTGGCTGTAGCTATGGATGCTATAAGATGCTAACTAGGGTGACTCAGCCAGCTTTTTTTTCCTTGTCTTTAGTAAGTAATACCTTCCAGCAACAGAGCTACTAGACCCCATTTTCCTTTCTCATGTTACAAATAAAATGAAAACCAAAAGAAATTGGGGGAAAATACTCACTTTGTCCTCTCTTTTAGCTATTGAAGGCAAACAGCAAAACAGTTTTTTTGATCTTTTGAGCTTTTTCCCATAGTGTTTGTTTTTGGAATAACTGAGCAAAGAATGTATTTGAGTATAATTTTGTGATTTACAACTTTATATGCACATAAGTGCATGTGTACGTGCGCAAAGGTGAATTTGTGTCTGTAGGTGTATTTACACACTCAAGCACATAACACAGTTTCATACAGGATTTAAGTTCTTTTATTTATACTTTTAATATACATGTTTTGGTTCTCAGTTCTCTGTTGATACTGTAAATATTTTCCAGCCACACAATTACTGGATCTAGCATATAGCTATCATAAAACAACCTCAATGACAAATGCAGAGTTTATTGGGATTACAAGAAAAAGATGGGAGTCTTCTATGCCACTGAAAGAAAATCAGATCTTGCATAAAACATATTTTTCCTTTAGATGACAGTACGTAGGTAAGCAAAAGATGTTCAGGCACTTTTTAAATTCTGCTTTGAAACGAAGAGCATGCACGTAATTTAATTTCATAGCAATCAAGATGACTACCTATGAGACTCAAAATAAATAAAACCGAATTACTATCAGCTAGCCCTAGACAGAAAATAAATTCACATCTGTAACAAATTTTCTGAACAGTTATACCTGATCTTTTTCATAGTCCTTGGACAGTGAAATTCTGAGGCTTTTTTTGGTCTCAATTCTATAAAAACATACTTCAGAATTTTAAATTAAATATGCCAGTGCATGGCTATAAGAGAACTAGTAAATTTTTCAGCTCATGCAATATGAAGGAAAAAAAAGAGAAAAGAATTCTTTCCATATTTTTTCCCCTTCAGTTAAGAAATGGTTTAATTACAGGTAGACTGAAACACATACCCATATCTTTACAGAAACATAAAGACATCCACAGTAAACTGTTCCAGAAAATAAATTATTACTAGGAAATGATGCTTTCATAGAAAGCCTGACAACGTTTTTCTCTTTCATATTCAAGTAAAACACATTTAATTCAGTCTGCCAAAAATGGCTATGCTTCTGCTCTGTGAAAAATCTGCTAACGATGAAAATAAGGACTTGACAATTTACTGAATACTAAGCAGAAAATCTGTAATGAATTGCCTCTGCTGTAGTGTTCAGTTTAGGCTCTTTTTTTTCCCCCCCTAGTTGCTATGAATACTAGGAACAGCATAAAAAAAAAGAGATTATACCATTCTGTGGGATGTTGTGCATGTCCCTTAAGACTGAGGGCTTAGAAATAAAGACAAAAGTCAGTTGTGGGATAAATGAAATTCAAAGCAGTAATAAATAATAGGTTTAAATACTAACTTTTCAGTGTAAAATAGAAATACAGAGAACAATGCAGAAATGCAAAAAAAAAAAAAAAATCCAACCCCAACAAATAAATCTCAATCAGCAACTAGCAAGTTGAAACCCAGAATAATTCATTTTACACCTGCAAGAAAAAGCAGCTTCCTAGGTTACTTGGATGTTGCAACAAAAGCTCATAAATCCATTAAACCAGGCATGTCTTCAAGTTCCCAGCCAGACTTCAATTTTCACTGCAGGTTTTAAGTCTTCAACAGATTAAACTCTCTTCCTAAGAATATTTTACCAGAGTGTTCATTCAAAAGATTACTGCTTCTAGCTAAAGTCTCCATATTATTCGGTGTTTGAAAGTTTGATATATATGGCTGCTCCTGACAGGCTTATGTGTTGAATTGCATTTGCCCTAATGCTTCCTAAAGGAAATACAGTAGATTATTGTTGCCTTTTCTAAGCACAAGAGAGCTAAGCAAGCTTGCTGGCTACTCAGTTCTTGCATTTCACCCTGAACCAGCATACACTGATATTACGCTCTCTTGCAGGTCTTGTTTATGACTTTTATCTTAAAATACTCATTTATTACCCATGTACTTCAATGTTACTACGTGACAGATCTTCATTTCAGAACAATGATGGAAAAAGAACACATTCTGTCAAACCTCAGTTTCCCAAAGACCTTTTTGAAAGTTTTTGGCTCTGGACAACAATGGATAACTATCACTGGAAAGCTCTTCTAAGTCCTTGCTCCTCTTAAGATGCTGGCAAATCAGGCTGATAAAGGTAGTAAAATTGAAAAGCACACATATCTACCTACCTTCCACATAGTCATGGTTCATTTTACAGAACTGCAGGCAGACTTTGAATAAAAGAACAGGAAAATACTCTGTAGACTGTGGAAGGTCTCATCTCTTCAGTCATTTAAAAAAAAGAAATCGGGCTTAAAGCACTACACTATGGGAAACATACTAGACACACACACAAAAACCAAAATAAACCCAACCACCNGAAAAGCACACATATCTACCTACCTTCCACATAGTCATGGTTCATTTTACAGAACTGCAGGCAGACTTTGAATAAAAGAACAGGAAAATACTCTGTAGACTGTGGAAGGTCTCATCTCTTCAGTCATTTAAAAAAAAGAAATCAGGCTTAAAGCACTACACTATGGGAAACATACTAGACACACACACAAAAAAAACCAAAATAAACCCAACCACCAAAACAAACAAAAAAGCAACCCAAACAAACCAAAAAACTTGCACTGCTGGAAGGATAGATTAACATTCTGGTGAAACTTCCCTAACATAACTTCTGTGAGTATCTGACTGTTTTGAACATGCTTAGATCCCTTTGATATCCTTACTGCATTTCTCTTTATGAAAAAGAGACACGAACTTTAATGCAGAATTACTCTTTGAAATACAGAAACATTAAAGAAAAAAGATCTATAGCATACTTACGTAAGTATTGCTAAAAGAGAAGTTAACACTTTCTAGGAGAAATGTGGGAAGACAGTAATCATACAACACACACTTTAGGTAACACTGTGCATATGGTAACACCAATTTACAATGCAGAAGGTTTCTCTTTTCATCAGCCTGAACTATGATCATACTTTTCAGTCTCTTTCAATAGTAGTCTGCACTGAGGGACACAACATAGGAAGAAGAAGAAAACACAACTTAAATTCTTACATCAAACACCAACATATACTGACAAGGGAATTATTACACTATGTAAAAAAACCAACACTGAATGTGTTGACAAATTCACATTATTTAGTCACAGCTGATGTCCATCTCCTACTTTTAAATAAAACATCCTTTAATAGGAAGTGTGGTCATTACTGCACAAAACAACTAGTAAATACTATAAGATCATCAGCATCTGCACTGCTATCCATGATTTGTTTTATTTAAGTTGTTGGATTTCCTCTTGTATTAAAAAGGAATATCTTTAATATGATATGAACATATTATGGGGCTCTTAATTTCAGCAGACTAGACTGTGAGAAAGAAAAGCATGCATTCAAAGATAAAATATTTTTGCAATATAGGCCTTAAGAAGTTGAAACATGTTTATCACATCCAAAATTTAACAACCATAATTTTTTCCTATTACACTCAAATAAATTTACATTTAAAATTTTCATACTTCCACTGAATTATTACAACTTGAATATCTAATGATTACATGGGCCACTCTCGCATAGTAAAGCTTCAGACAAATAAAAAAGCTTTACACACACATTAGGCTTGGGTGGGAGAAGCAGAAACCTAAGTAACTGCACAAGTGAAACAGAAGTATTTTAATAGTACCAAGGAGGCAAACGCGTCACACAGACTGGATTCCCATTTTCCCAATCTTTGCAGACTCGTTTTGCAGAGCTGCAAATAGATGTAAAGAAAACAAGTTTATGGCAGATCGTTCCAAAAATAAAAAAAAAAAAATTAAAATCCAGCAGCACTATTTCCTCTTAGTACTACGTAAGGTGGAAAGGTGATTACAATATGTGTTTTAGCACCCAGACACAGAGAACTATCATACCAAATGGAAAACTGAAGTACTGAACAATATATGAGCAAAAATGCATATGGAAAAGCAACAGTTACATAATAATCTTTTAAAAAATAGAACAAACCACTCTGAAATCTCAGTTCACCTGAGACCGGAGCAGACTTCAACACGATGACGAATCCAGGGCAAAATACAAAAGGGGAAGCCATATGAAATTTTCTAAACTGCTGTAAATCATCTATTGAAGGGCCCAGACATGATAAAATGATGGAATTGTGGTTTTATTTCCTCACAATTGGTCCTGGAACCAAGTTAAAGAAGAAAGCTTGGTTGATCCTGGCCCAGAATGTGAAATAAATACCAATATCTGGGATGTCTATTTCTTTAGAGAATTTCACGCACATAGAATAGTCAAATTAATGGAGTCTGAGTCCTCAGATATGGGAAGGGAAACAGAACGACAGCAGATTGGGGTAATTAGAGACCATGGGATTGGTGACCCAGTTTGAGAAAGAGGGAGGATTCATGTAGCAGAAACTCTTGGGACAAGGGATTGCATTTGCTCCTTGTAGTGGTTTTAGTGGACCAGGATATATTCTCAGCTCTGCATTAACTTTGAAAAATATTACTTTGCTTCTGTCTCCACTCTCTTCTTACATATACTCAATTCATATTCCTAACTGTAAGAACAGTATCCTCCAAAGTATTCTGAGTCATACTCGAAAGATTCTTACTATATACATTGTGCCATTTATCATCTGAAGTATTTCCAAAATTAAATCCATACCTTAGTAAAACTAACAAAGGAATTTGCATCTGTGACACAAGCACAATTTTTAACCCGCCTGTAACAGCTGGAGCACATGTTACTACATTCATCATGGAAAAAAACCAAACAAATCCAACCAACCCAACAGGCAATTTTATCAAAAATGCTGACATCCAGACTGATTTTACTGGATGGTTTATTAAAGTCCCTAGACAGAGGCTTCATTGTCCTGTGAAGGGAAGAGGAGCCGCATTAAAACAAAAACAAAAAAATCCCCAGATAATTTCTAAAAACCAAAATATGGAGCAAAAATGAAGATAATGGCAGTTCAGGCAAAAAAAAAAATTACATTCAAGGTAGCTAAAATGTCTTATACTGAAATGTCTTTTATAGGTATACACGATAGAAGAAGCACCACATAAATAAAAATTCTGTTGTCATTGCAGTTAGCTGAGAGAAAATATTTGACATTTTGTTATTTTATATCTGTTTCATTAGCACCCACACCCAGTTTTCCAAATCAATACAAAGACAGGACTACCGTTCTAGGGATGTACATAAGCTAGCTTTAAACTACTGGTGGGGTAATCACAATGCAGCAACATGGAATCAAGAATCAACAGAACTACCCACAACCCTGTTTTCAGGCTCAAGTGAATAGCCTAGTTATTTTAGGGCTACATCATTATCAAAAACTGAAATAATTATCACAGAGGTGACATGGGTACGACTATGCAAGGTACAGTTCCAACTGGGATGCAATCATGTAGGAAAGCCATCAGTTTTTCCCAGGTTAGGCTGCACGGTGGCATAAACCATGCTGGGAATGCCAAGGCAAGAAGGAGCAAGCCTGAGCTTTTTGGCTGGTGAACTGCCCCTATAACAACTGTCTGCCAAATCAGGTGGTTTGGTGTTACACTGGGGAGAACAGTGTTTCAAAGAGGTGCCCGAAGTGCATTTATGTAGAAAGACAGGTTGTCCTGAAAGTTCATTTCTTTCACTGCTCTACAGTCAAAAGCCACATCTGTAGAGGCATAAAAATCAACCTAATGATGCCAGGCAAAAGAATATGAATAGCTTTCTCTCTTTTTCCCACCAAGGCCTCCTTTCAGTCTGTTGCACGCAATAACCACCATCAAGACAAAACAGTGTGCTCGTTCAGCTGAAGAGGCTCCCAAATAAATTCTGTCAGACTTATGCAACTACAGAAGCCTTTTAACTGTCTGTGCTCTGCTGTTAACAATCACTGCCTTAAGACAAAAAATGTGGCTCTTTCAGTGAATTTTTTAAGAGCTTTTAGTTATTAGAGGGCACTTGCCTTTTTTTTTCTTTAGGTGGAAGATTTTTTTTAGGTGGAAGATAAAAACTATGACTTGATAATAATTATGGATCACTATGACATCTTCAAATTACTTTACAGATAAAGGAAGTAGAAATTCCTCTGTCTACATGCATACATAATAAAATAAGGAACTCAAAAAAGATAAACAATGGACAACAGTTGCCAGCTCATTTAGATTATTTACAGAAAAAGCAGCATTCAGAAAGGTTTTTATTATTAAGTCAATAGCTCTAAGGATGAGGGACACAAAGGCTTAAAGAGACACTGTCAAAAAGATCAAAGGATTCAGAAGTGAGAGTAATATTTTCAGGACTCACTTCAGAGCTAAAGACAGAACCTGCATGGATCATGTGTTTTATTCTATTGATGACTCTGCTCAGCAGCTCAAAGTGAGTTTAATTCTAGCTAACCCACTAGTTTAATATTTCTGCACAAAGACTGTAAGTCGAATAGCGTGTCTTGAGATTTACTAGGGTCATACTTTGGTGCTTTCCTAGGCTCAAAAGACTTAATACATTATGATATCATTCATGATAGATATCAACACTGTGCAGTGCAGAAAAAACAGCATTACTGCTAGTGCCAGTGGCAAGCATCTCTTCTTACGAAAGACTACTGCCACAACAATAAATTAGTAGATAGTTTAATCTTGCTATCAAAAGACAAAATATGTAGGGGGAAAAAAAAAGGAAGAGGAGTTAGAACTTAATTCTAAGTAATTGTCATAGTTGAAATGAAGATCAACAAAGAAGTATCAAGAAAAAGAAGTTTAAGGTTCCTAGTGGAACATGAAAAACAGAACAAGAGGAAGGAATCTCTTCAGTGAATTACCTGAGCAGAATAATCAGCTACTTGACAACACAGAGGTCAGTTACTCTAGCTGAACAGCAAAAATACTATGAAATCACCCCTTTCTAGGGTTCACAGTCCTGAGTCTAATGCAGCAGGAAAGTAAGTGGCTAGCATAACTGTGGGCTAAAGTTGAACTCCAAAAAATTAAACCCATTTTGTCCCATTTTGAAAGTTTGTTGGCTTTTAGCGTGTACTGAGAATTGTTGGCTCTAATCTTTTCCAGACAAGTCAATTTCGAAGCCTCACCAAGCAAAGGAGAAAGGCAACTACAGAAAGGCATAATCTATGTTATGTTATTAGCATCAAATATTTATCAGAATTTGGCTGGATATTCTCCCCTAGGACTCAAACAACATGTATGGCCCAAATACTCCAAACTAATCTAAAAAAAAAAATCATAGAAAAATACAGATCAATGGTATGCTAGTTCATTCCCCTAGTTCAAGGCAGGATCAACCAAATCTACATAATTCCTGACAGACACATATCTAAATTGTTTTTAGAGAGATCTAGAGATCTCTGAAATCTCTCCCAGAGCTCATGACAGAAATCAACTATACCTATTAGAAAAAAAAAAATCTTATGTATTATCTAATCAGAATCTTTTCTTCCTACAATTTAAAGGCCTTATTTCTTGTCCTGTCCATATCAGACATACAGGGTAACTTATTCCCTTACTTTCTCCCTATCTTTTAGGTATCATAGGACTTACTACATCTAAACTCAATCTTCTCTTCCTTAATCCAAACACCGAATTCATACCAACTTCTGTCTTCTCTTTATCTCCCTGATAATTTTAAGTAATCTTCAACTGGTTCTATCCTTCATGAAGGTGCAATGCCTCAGACAGAAGGGAATAAATAGGTTATTCCTTGTGGTCCTGCAGGCAATTTCTGGGTAACGACAAAAGAGGGTAAAACCAAGGATGGTACTAGGATCAGAGTTTAATACAGCAAG
Organism: Syrrhaptes paradoxus; assembly: GCA_013400615.1. Lineage (NCBI taxonomy): Eukaryota > Metazoa > Chordata > Aves > Pterocliformes > Pteroclidae > Syrrhaptes > Syrrhaptes paradoxus. The sequence goes on along the minus strand of VZTO01011469.1, from coordinate 205 downwards.
AAAACAGGAGAATTAGAGAGAGCAGCTTTCTTCTGTGAGAATCAGAAAAAAAATTTAAAACACATGACATACTTAAATATCCCTGCTATGACCGTGAAGGCACCTCTGGGGAAAAGAAAGGCAGAGCAAAGCATCTGGCATGTTCCTGGGACTGTGTTAGGCACGAAAAATCCTTCAACAGAAGACATAAAAATCAGGTAGGAAG
>VZTO01011468.1:37829-47876 GCA_013400615.1 Syrrhaptes paradoxus | reverse complement strand
AATTTTCTTTTCCTTTTTTTTCATCTTTTTCCTTTGTACCATTAGTAAATTCTTCAGTAGTCCTGGGAAGATGTTTCCCCTTGTGACTGTAAGGGAATCTGGGATTAAGTGTTCGTAGCCAATCTGCCACAGCCTGTGAATGTATCCAGACAGTTAGACCTGCGCAAAAGGTCAGGCAAAGTAACTTTTTTCAGATTTACTGCTCCTTAATCTCATTAGTTACCTCAGAAAGTTGTGTTTTCTCTTCTGGTGGAGGTAGCTGTATTATAATATCTGTCTATAAATAGGTCTTAAATCAGTTGCAGGTGGCTAAAGCATTGTCCCTGAGGACACAAAGGCCTCATGGGATTTCTGGAACATGCATTTTGACCAGTTTCTCAGAACTGGGAGCAGTGGAGAGAGGGACACCATTGAGGCTCAGCTTACCAGTTGGTGGTCCCGATCTCTACTGTCTGACAGTTTTGCAAGTTATTCCCTCAGACACCGTCTTTATGTGGTATCATCTTTATTGAACAATGAACAGCATTTCACAATAAAACACATCTTTCCTGAAAACTTGGGATATTCCCTAAATATAGGGCTAATTGGGTGAATATAGCTGAGTTCGAGTCTTGNTCTTGTTGTTTACTTGTTCTTAGGCTAGGCTTTCAGGCTGCCCTTGGAACATCTCGTCTCTTCACACCTTTCTTGTGTACGCCTTTGCTTTTTCCTTTCTTGGATTTAGGGACTTGCTGCAGAATTACAGCTTAATCAAACTAAGAGGATTTAAAGTAGAAGCTGAGTGCATTTTAGTGTGATAAGATATAAAGCTTACCTTCAGGTGATCAAAATCTGAGGTCAGATTTGAGCTAAGGCTCCATCTACAAAAAGCTTCTTTGGTGACTATGCTTTGTTTAGCTGTAGCACTGGTCAGATTTGGGGGTTTTGGTGGTGGTGGTTGTACATTTGGTTTATTTCTGTCTTGTTCTTTTTGTTTTTCCAAATAGCACTTATCATGGTAGCAGAATTTTCAATGTAAGAAACCCTGATCTAATAAAAAATCTTGAATTTTCTATTAGAGAAGATCAGGATGAAATATTTCATGTTGGGTCTAGCACTCCTCTTGCAGAAAAAAATGTTCTCCACCATGCTTGAATCCCAAACAATGCTGAAATTAATACAAATTAAAGGCTGGTGTGTCACTCTAGTGGCAAATATTCACATGTTAGTAGTTCAGAAATATGATCTTCAATATTTTCTGGCCAGATCTTCAGCTAGTGGTTTGGCTCTGATTAAGGCAGGCTTGTGGACACCTGTATTATTCAAAATATCTGAGTTGGTTAAGCAACAAGTGTTGTGTCAAGTTACATTTTTTTGTTTGCCTTTTTAATCTCATCCTTTCCCCAGGAAGACAATTGTTTGTGGAAGGATTGCCTTTGAAGGTTCTGGTTTGATTATTTTACTTTTAGCAGGGCTATAGCTGTGTATTCCAGTCTTCCTGTATCTGGGCAATCTGCACCTGCTTTAAATGCTGCATGTTATTTAGGGCTGCATGTCATCCTTTATTCAGAAATAGTGCCTTGAACCTCCCTTGCAGAGCTGTTTCATGAGCATTTTACATTTCTTTTGTGCAACAGTAAATTACTACAACTTTTACATGAGGTGCAATGCAGTGTAAGAGCAGGTTTGGGAGTGTAATCCCATTCAATGTCACATGGGAAGAACCAGTTCAGGAGCTCTGTCTTTGAAGTGGGTTACAACTCTGCCCTGGTACTTGGAGTTGCTGTTCTCTTTTAAAATGTTATTTCCACTCCATTCAGTGAATTTACCAGTAATCCCTATTAACTAGGTTCTGGAAAGGACTAACCAGGTTCCTGAGAAGTATCTATTGACGTGTAAACTCTGGAGTTCACTTGGAGCTGGGGCTGGTCATGTTTCTGTTTGCCTTGAAGTTTCCGGTAAGATCACAGCCTGAAATAGGAGTGGAAAGAGAAAGATACTTATGTGACTAGGGATGAAAATATTCCTCTGAATAAACTTAGCAGCAGTATTTGTGAAAGTGTATTATTATATCAGCCAAATGAGTAATAAGGTTTCTGCTTTTGTCACTGCAATTCATTTGAAAGTATTTTATACTGAAAGCCCTGTTTGTCTAAGAATAACAACTGTGTTGTACAGTGTGACTTGTGGAACTCTTGTATGGAAACTGTCACTCAGCATCCTTCTGGTACTTCAAGTGTAGGGGCATGTATAACAAGATTTTGGATTCGCAGCTTAGTCATGTGGAAGACTTTAAAAATATGGTTTTAATATTGAAAGAATAGACTGGTCATGAGTTTCAGATGTATTTATATCCTTGGCTTCACTGCCTGAAACTTAAATTACTTCCAAAAAAAAAAATCAAATTTACGGGATATTTTAAGCTCTCAATTTAGATTTCTTGGGGGGGGGGGGAAAGAAAAAAAAGAGCATACCTGTGAAAGAAGGGAGGATAAAGAAACAAGTATTGGATTAGAAAAAACTGATGGAGACAGCAAGGGCTCATTTTGATTTGTTCTGATTTTATGAAATGTAGATTTTACAAATCTATGGGATTCATTTTGCTATATGAAAAGAAAAAGAGCCCATCAGTTACAACTGACCTGTATATTTCAAGGAGTCTGCCATTAGCAAAATGCAGAGGATTTTGTTTTGCTATTAATTTTATACAACTCTCTCATCAAATGTGTCTGAAATCTCATTAGAGATCCCAAATACTCAAAAAATAATAGCTAATTTATGTCAAGTTCTCAGCTACCCTTCTTCATGTTCTTTACCCTTTGTACACCAGTGAGGAAAATGAACATCTTCTGTACAACAATGTAAATGCTATTTTCAGCCTGCTCTGTCATGGTCTGCCTCAAATATACACATGGCATGATTCTTAGTCAATATTGTGTTTAGTAAAGCCTATGAGAAAATATATTCCTATTTAAAAAAAAAAGGCAAAGTTTTAAAAAGTAAACTAATTTTTTTCCACCTTGTATATCCTTTCATACAAGGCTTTAAAGGAGTTCTCACATATGCCCAGTGCTTCTGACATTAAACATCATCTGAGCTATGAGAAACCTCCTGAGAACCCTCTGCAGAGAGACAAATACATGGCAATATTGTGGAAGACTTGTAACAACAGCAAGCCTATGCAATCCTATAGTCTTGATTCTTCACCACCCTGTGCTCAGGGCACAGCAGATGTAAGTTTTGTGCTTTGGCAACCAATTAAAGATCTGGCCATTGCAGGATGGATTTGTGACTTATCATTTGGATGATTGACTCCCCCCCAAAGTCATATAAGGGAAGAATTGCTGACAGTAAGGTCACCGCAGCCTTGCTTTTGTGATCCACGTTGTAGGACACTTACTCTAAGGTATGGACACTTTTTTTTTTTTTTGCAGGGTGTGGGAAGGGACATGGAGATCTTAATTATCTGACTCCCTAGGTACTTTGCAATGTCAGATCAGTGCCAATGAGGAGCCAAGCTCCTGGCTCTGGCTGAAGACTGTAGGTCCACAGTCACAGGCCTTTGTTATTGAAGAAGCAGCAGTCTCTCCATGTGGTGTCAGTAAAGCAAACAGTGTTTTGCACGCCAGCTCGATATGCTTGGCATAATAAGCCTGTGATCACAGCTGACATTACATCCATTGAAGGACAAGGATGCACACAGGACCTGGTTATATCCAGTGCATTACAGCACCAATTGGAGCCAGTTCCTGAGGCTGGCTTTTGAGCCAGGTGGGGGAAGGAGGGGAAGCTCTGTCTTATTCCACTAAAGCCACCAAATGATGATGAACACTCTTTCTCCTGCCAAAGAGCAGCATAGGAGTCTGTGTTGCAATGGGCATGCACAAATCACCCACTAGGGTCGGTGATGACAGTGCTTGCCTTCTTAGGGGGTGCATCAGCTTTCGCTTGCTCTTTTCATAAACACAGAAGAGTCAGATTAGAGCTTGGCTTATAACAGCTGAGAATTTTTCCCCTGCCTTTTCTGTCACCTTCCAGTCTACCCCAGTGCTGTCACAAGCCTCACTCTGGGGCTGTCTCTTATTAGCAGAAATGTTGCTGATCCCAGAGGAGAGATTCAGATTGGCAAAATATCCCATTCCAGGAAAATCATGTCGTCAGCTCTAGGCTGCGATGCACAAGTGTCTTTCCTGCTTAGCTGCAGGAAAACTAGATTTTGCTGTGACATTTCTATTCAGCATCATGGCCAGCTGGAAAATATTAGGGATGCTAATAGCAGGCTTTTTTTTTTTAAATTTGCCACCCTTGGTCATATGTAAGCTCTTCCATCTTCTTTTTTGGAAGATCAAACATGGTTGTTGTATGGTAAAGGAGAGGACATGAAAATGTTGGCTTCTCCCAGCAGCCTGCCCATGTTGTGCTGTCAAAGGGTGATGGATTACTGCTTCTAATGCTGTATCCCAGCTGCAGGCTGTTATCATGGGCCACAGGCACCTGAAACCCTCCAGCTTTCTTGGGAACCACATACTCTTGTTCTTCAGAAGCTGAGGGCATCACTGCAGCAGACCTTCATAGCAGTGAAGTGGGGTAGAGATGTTGGGACCTTCTAATGTTTCCAGTAACAGCAACCTTTTTTTTTTATTATACCCCTGAACAGAAAATACCAAGTAGATAGAAGAAAATGGGATTCCTGGCCTGCTTTTTAAAATTTTCTGTCAAGTGAGGAGTAAGATGGTTTTAAGGATGAGTTTTTATATGCTGAGCATGACTTTCAACTGAATAAGCCCAAACAATGTAAACTAACACACTCCTTGCGTTCATGTTGAATTATTATGTTTCTGCCAGGCTCTTCATGTTAGGCTAACTTTGTTAGAGCACCAGCCTTTCTTTCAGCCTTTGCTTGCCATGTAAGGGAGATAAGGACCAGAGAAAGCTTTTACCCTAGTTAAGTTTGCTTTCCATGGATCTCCTTGCATAGGGAGCTACTCGGGGTAGAGGGCTGGAAAAGGATGGGGGAGGAAGAGATGGATTGAGAGACAGACCTGAAACAGTGCAATTATTCCAGGTGATGTTCTGGCTCATGAGAGGAAGCAGGTTAGGAGGCTCATTTTGGGAAGGGTTGGTATTGGCACAGGTATCTAGAGGTCTCTGAGAAAGCCCTTTATTTTTTGGAAACAACTCAGAGCAGGTATTGGACAGAGAGGGCTGAAAGTGACCTTAGTTTCCTTGCAGCCAGGAAGAGGATAGTGAGTAGCAAAAGTCTGTGATACAGAGCAGAAAATGCAGACCTCTGATTATATTTATGAAAAGACAAGCAAGAATAGTAACCGCACAGTTTACATTTGGGTCTGCAGCTTGTACACAAACTGAGAACTGAAAAAGTTCATTCCAGAGAGAGTGTTCTTTCTTGTTTCTCTCTTTTCTAATTGCTGACATGTGGGGAGATGCTCTAAGAAACAGATAGCTGTGCTTTCTCTGATTTTACCATCTTCCCTAGCCATAGTAGAGGCAGAACTGTGGACCAGAAGTCTGTCTACCCTGAGTTGGTAGGACCACTTTTACATGATTGAAGTGGAATACAAATATCAGACTTACATAGTTTGGAACTTTTTCTTCATGAGAAAAGACCAACAAAAGCAAAAAGTAATGAAAATGTGACTGAATTAAAGCATCACGAGTAATCTTAGTGTTGAGTAAAACTTTGAAACTTTTTGAAAATGCAGGAAAATAAAGTATATACTGAGTTGTTGGCTTTCCTAGTGTACTTCAGTATGGATGAGCTTAGAACACCTTGTTTAGAATAGGTAAAGAAGAAACATGTCTACTGTAAATGAAGGAGAGAAAAATCTTTATCAAAAATGCTTAGTCCTGTTCCTATGGGAATGCAGAAATGGATAATTGGAACAATGGTTTTCTGGAACAAGGTGATGGAGGTTTCCTAGCATGTTGATTTAACATGCAGCCTAAATGATGCGTGATTCCTATAGCTTGGAAGCGTACTTGAATGTAGTTGTGCCTAAATTACTCTCCCTGGATTTTGAAACGACAGAGGAAGGAAAGAAATGCCAATAGAGCTTGCAAGAAGACACTCCAGGATGTAGTTTCTGGAGCAATTTCAATGAAAAGTGTGGGATTTGTGTGTTAGTTCAGAGCAAGGAGCCACTCTCACAAAGCAAGCAATCTGTGTCTATCACAGAGGATGAATTGTGCAGACTGTCAGTTCCAGAAGCACAGTCAGTTTTGACCAGAGTTGCTGTACCGCATCTGATGAGTGGATTTAACAGTTCCTGGGAGCGCATTTTTAGTACTCTAGTTGCAAACCTGACAGACTGCAAGGGAAGAGCCATCACAGCCTGAAGGAAAGAGAACAAACTTTCCGAGGGGCACCATGCATGAAAATATTTATTTCATTTCTTAGAAGACACTTGCGTCCAATTTTTCAGTAAGCTGGATTTGAAACATATATAGGAAGAAAGGGGCTGTCTCGCAGGGCTGGGCTTAGTGGACCCCCGTGGGGAGCCCCAGCCACCAGGGAACAACTGTGGCACCCTGACAAAATGGGAATAGACTTTCATCTGTGCAACGGGAGATGGAGAGCACTTGAAGCTGCCATGAGTTTGTTGATGTGGATGCAGATCAGCTGCTGTGGCATGGTTGTAACACACAGTTTAAAAATGTGTCAGCTGAGAGACTCGCGTAGATGTGTAAGTCCTGATGTGATGTGCATCCTTGTCGGTGTACATGGCTTTCTCCTTAATGAGCTTGGCAGGGATTTCTGAGGCAGAGGGGAGGAAGAGTTTGCCCTCCTTAGTACCATGGGACATACTTTGTTCTTAAGGTAATTTCAGGACTTTATCTAGTAAAGTGACAACTGGGAACAGAAACAGAACCATGTCTTCCTGTGGCTCGTTGCAGCAGACATTCCAAAGGCACAATAACGAGCCTTGTATTTGCTAGAGGGGGGCGGGTGGTGTGCCATGGACTGCAGGAATGTGTAGGGAAGATGCTTTCATGGCAATTTTGGCAAAAACTTTAGTTTTACATTGCTTTTCTTTGTGGGTAACTAGACTGGTAATTCAGGTGATATTTTCAAGCCATGTGTACCCTGTTCCAGGCACTAAACTGCTGTTAGCTGCAGGCTTGTCTGCCTCAGTGATTAAACCAGGGGACTCTTAATACAGCTCTCGGGAACGTATATTGGAGATCCAAAATGAGAAGTTCCCAGTGTAAGGATAACCACTTTGGTTTCACTGTACTGTTTTTCACTGTCTTGTATCTTCAGCACACTTCTACATTTCTCTTCTTCATTTTTCTTTTTTTAATCCCCTCCAGTACCTTTGGCAGAAGAAGATGGTAGGTCAGATCCTGCAGACTTCAAAATTCATTTGATCTCCAAGACCTCCTTCCAACTAGTTTGTGATTTTCACATTGCCCTTGATAACCCTGACAATGTTTTAGGTTAGCTAATATGCAGCCAGGGAATTTTGCAGGTTTCTGCTTTGAAATAAAAGACCACTGATCAATGAGAGTAGTTGCAATGTAGGTGAGGCTTTGCTAAGGTACCTGATAGGTCAGGGAATACGTCTGAAGTGCCATTTTTCTTCCTTTCTGTGAGCTGGAGCCAGTGGCAGGGTTAATCAGCTGTTTCGCACATTTGGATAGAGACAATGCAAACGCAACTTGGTAAATCTCTTGCCCAGGAACACTCCTGCTCCTCCTTGCCTTGGAAACAATCTTGCTTTACTCCCTGTTGTTTTACTCTGTGCCGTTGTGCCCTTTTTGTTTCCTTTTTTTTGTCACCTGATCTACCCAGGAAATTGTAGTTTTCTGTTTTATTACATCAAACAGGAATATTTCTAGGATACATACAGCTATGCTCTTGAACTTGTGACATTTAAAGGGCAATAGAATGCTAATGTGACTAATAAAACAGAAAAATGGCTTTATATAAGTCAATGTGAAAATGGCTCAACCTGTCTTTTAAAGGGACTAATTTAAACAACATTTATTGGTAGGGGCCTGGAGGGAAGACTGCAAGGCTTGTGGGATTGAGGTAGAACTGTAAAAACAAAGAAAGCTCTTGTCATTCTGTTTTGACACCTTCAGAAGAGATCCAGCCAATTTTTCCGATTTTGGGGACTCTCAACCATCTATTTTCTGCAGATGATATTTCACAAGGGTAATTAACTGTATGGTTTTGTTTTCATCTTGCTGTGAAAGATGTTATCTAAAAGCAATTTTACTGGATTTCTTTAACATTGATTTATTTATTTTTATTGGAAAATGTGCAAGAAAAATTCCACATTTTCTAGTTCAGTATTTCTGGCTAATGCTATGAGGCCCAGAACAACTGTATCTGTACCATTTGCAGGTAATGTCCCTTCTGAACAGGCTGTACCGATTCTCAGTATATTCCACGTGGCCACCTAGTCATGAGTTGATGTGTATGGATAGACAACAAAGCAAAGCATCCGTCAGTTTTACCTTTTTAACCCTATCCTTTCCCTCTCAACCAAGGTTTCTCTGTTAACATCAAAAACACCTGTTTTACTGGATTCCTACAATAGTCAAAAGGCATCAAATAACAAGAACATATTGTGAGTATACTATGCTGTAATTCTGAGGTATTGTTATTCTGAATAGGCTTGGTTTATTTGATTAAGGGTGTACTTATAAAGGAAATTTGGGGGTTTAATGTTGGGAGTGTCCCATGTATATTTGCTTAATTTTGCTACTTTCAGTAAGAGGATTATAGGTATTTCTTATTTTTCTTTAACAACAACAAAACCCCTCAATTACTTAGAGAATAAGCAGATACAGATGTTATTTGACAGTTGTTTAAAGTGCTTTTGAGTAATTATCATTAAAAGCTTATTAAAATATTGTTTTCTTTAATGCAAGTTATATTCTTTCATCTTTTCTAGTAATGCATCATCTATTAAAACGTTTTGATGTGGAAAATTAGTGCTTCAGGTCTGAAGGGAGTGACAAGAATAATGTTTGAGTTATAATTTCAGGATCAGTAATGCAGATTCACCCTTCCTAGTAGAATAGAAACAGTCACCTAATAAGCTCTCCATGCTGCAAGTTAGGTTTTGTCTTAACTCCAAACAATCAATGACATGGATGGTTTCTTACCCTTTAACTTTTGCAATAGATGGAAATCCATATTCTGGCTCATTTTTTGTTCCAGTAGCTCAAGCTTCCTACTCCCCTCCCCTGTGTGTGTCCTGTTCTTGTTACTCTAGCTTAAGTGCTTCTGGCCACTGAAGGAGCTTGTTTTGTTGGTCTCTTCTTCTTTGTTGCCCTTTGTGGTCCCACGATGTTTGTGGGCGCAATGCCTTACTGGCAGGATGAGCTAGCCTGGCATGTCTGCACTGGCCATCCTGTGCGGGCTAGCTCGGATGCTGTGGATCTGGAGCTCAGGATCTCGGAGCCCTGTATGGACCTATTTGAGAAGTGTGTGTATGGAAATAAAGCCGTACTATGTGGAGCAGTCTTCTTTCTTAAAAGACAAGCATTTGGTCACATAGGTGATGCAGTGTGCCTCTTCACTGAATCATCCCGTAGAGTTGTGGTGGGTTCTTCCTGCCTGGATGTAAGATGCCCACCAAAGTTGCTCTGTCACTTCCCGCCCTTAGTTGGACAGGGAAGAGAAAATATAACAGAAGGCTCATGGCTTGAGATAAGGACAGGGAAAGATCATCAGTTACTATCACAGGCAAAATGGACTGAATGCCAAATATTCATTTCTTTCCCTGCTCCAGCATGGGGTCCCTCCCACTGGAGACGATTCTCCATGAACTTCTCCAGCGTGAGTCCTTCCCACAGGCTGCAGTTCTCTACTAACTGCTCTAGTGTGGGTCCCCTGCAGGGTCACAAGTCCTGCCAGCAAACCTGCTCCAGCTTGAGTTCCTCTTTCCATGGGGCCACAGAAACTGCCAGGAGCCTGCTCCAGCGCAGACCTTCCACGGGGTCACAGCATCCTTCAGGTGCATCCACCTGCTACAGTGTGGGGGCCTGTGTGAGCTGCTCCCTGTTGCCCTCCATGGCTGCAGGGCACAGCTG
>VZTO01011468.1:0-37584 GCA_013400615.1 Syrrhaptes paradoxus | reverse complement strand
TTTTTTTTTTTTCCTTTTTCTTTTGATAGCTACACACATTCTTGCTGCAGTTCTTTTTTTTTTTTTTTTAATGTTTTCCCCTCATTTCCAGCCTTTTCTCTGGGAACAGGAAGAACAGGTGAGAATGATTATCTTGTGCTTGCTTTTGAGATTCGGAGCTCTGTAGGAGATCTTGCTGCAATCTGCTCCCCAGTTGAAAACAGCTGGCATAAACTCTTTGTAGATGTAGTGGTAATTTCAAGATTGCTCATACTTAGTCTTCAAGATTTGGAAATGCTCAACAGTTTTGCAGGAAAAATCTCTATTGAACAAAAGAAAGCTAACAAAAATTCAACACTGTATCTGGCAAGATTGAATGCCATTCCCAACATGGGTGTGACTAAGACTGCAGAAGAAAGGAAGTTTTTCTCCCTTTCACGTTATAGAGAGGAGAAAACTTATTCTGAATTCACGTAGGGCCTTGCAGCTTAAATCCTACTTTTTAATGTCAAAACCAGTTATCTTAATAACCCTGGAAAATCTTTTCCATTAAATCTGTTTTCTGTCCGTATGCTTTCCATCTTAGTATGCCATGCATTTCCTGCTTCCCGCATCCACAGCTTGGTGACAACAGTCCATCATGCTGCAGTCCTTTGAAATAGGAGGCTGAACACCTGCCTGCCCATGTGAAGCAGTGACTGAATTCCTTGTTTTGCTTTGCTTGCATGTGTGGCTTTTGCTGTACTTATTAAATTGTCTGTATCTCAACCCATAAGTTTTATCACTATTCTTCTGATTCTCTCCCCCATCTCAGCGGGGGAAGTGAGTGACCAGCTGTGTGGTACTTAGTTGCCAGCTGGAGCTAAACTATGATAGTACAGTGGCTTTTTTTTTTCTTTCCCTCTCTATTGTTTCACTAGAAAGTAAGCACCTCATAGATACTTTACTTCTTTTTAGCAGTGAAGTTCAGGAAAGAGCATCTCTCTTTCACTGTCTCACTGGTGACTCTCAATCAATCCATGTACTTGTGTCTCTCTGTCATCGTGTAGCTCACGGTAAACCTCTGTAGGGTAAGCAATATTATTTTTGTTAATACATTACCTCATAGTGGGGTTCCAGTCAGGGAAGTCTTGCTGTTTTGCTAAGTTCTCATTGTTGCTCTGAACCATTGAAATGAGCTGCTGTCAGGATCAAGGGGCTGAGCTGGTGCTTCAGTCTTTTTGCTTTTTCCCTCCTAGCCTTGTGAGCTTCTCAGACGAGCATTTCTACAATGAAAAGTGGTGCTTTCTTGGTTTTGTTTTTTATTTTTTTTCCCTACCAGTTCAGTGATTTCAGAAGACTTCTGATTTTTTTTAATTGACTTAAGCCAGAAAGCTTAGTTATGTTTATGGTGTTCCCGAGTAGCTTAATAGTACCCACCAGCAAGAGAAAGCTCCTGTTGGAGAATCCTAACATTGTTCCTGGGATCTCACAGAGATTGTTCTCCCCGACTTTTTCTCCTGGGTCAGGTTTCCAGATGCTAACTTCTCCAAATGTAATGCATCTAATCCTTCTTAAAAATGAAAGGAGCAGACACTTTACATTCCAAACACTGTAACTTAATAAGCACTGTTTTGTTTGGGTTTTATTTTCAGCTACCCTGAATGAAGGGGCAGCTGAAGGACAGTTTGTGTTCTAGAACATGTGGAAGGTCTAAAGTGCCTCAGCATCTGAGTGACAGGAGGTCACCCTCAGCTTTGCACATACCTTCATGGACTCTTCTACACTGGATTTTTTTTTCTGTGTTGAAAGCCCCCTTACCCTTGAATGGCATCTTCTGGCTGAACTGCAATATTGAGGAGTTAGAGCTTAGAAAATTTTGCAGAAAGTGAGGGAATGGATGTGGGAGAGCTATCAGCTACAGCAAGGTGACATGGACACAGTAAGGTTGGGTGAGTGAATGCTATTCTCAAGAGATACCGTTCTGAAATCACGTCTTCCTATGGGGCCAGGAACAGGAAAGACACTGTCCACTTTCCACAGGAGAGAAAGAGCTCACTTTAACAGGGTTTGATAAAAGCAGTTGCTTCTTGCTTTAATGGGCAGAGTTGTATGCTCATAGAGTGCTTTCATGTGCTGGTAGCAGATGAGGTCTCACGTGGGATCTTAGTTGTACTCCAGAACACTTTCTGCTTGTCAGAAGCGCAGGAGATATGCAAAAGGTAAGTTTTCAGATACTGTGGCAAAACAACTAAAATGACATCATTGATGTTATGTGGAAATTCATCTATAAAAGTTAAACTTATTTGTGGTTGTTCAGAAACAAAATATAAGAAATTTCCTGCCGGTATCATCCTTTAGGAGCCAAGGTAAGCTGTAGAAATAGGTTCTGAAGCAATAAATGTGTTTCTGGTTGGCAGAGTGCCCTTTGGGCACTGGAGCTTGACTGGCCAATTGTTTGAGTAACTCCAGATAGTCCTGATGGTGGGACCGAAGGCATTCTTGTCCCAAATTTCCTCCATTCCTTGCTCCTCCTTGGTGATTTATTCCGTCCCTAATTTGTCTTCAGTCAGGACCTTTACTGTGCGTGTGGTCTTTTGGAACTAGAGAATGTCCTAGTGCCTTAATGCAGGGGTTGGGATCCCAGTCCCAGGGACAGAAGGCTTATAATGTAAGTGGAAATGCTTTAAGAATGAGCATTGTCTGCACTGAAAATTCACACTGAGTAGGTATCATATGAGACGCTGCTTTCAGCCAGTGTTTCTTCGGCTGCCTTTAATGACACTGAAACCTCACAAATGTTTCATCAGGCAGTGTTCTCATTTAGATTTTATTTAGAGTAGGGGTCTATATGAAGCATCAATCAAAGTTGTTAAGAAATTTTCAGTCTTGGAACAGCAAGGACTGTGAGACGACATCTGCTGCTCCCATCTGCCCTGACACAGAGCTGACACTCTGACATGTTTGCCTACCCTTGGCTGCAGTGATGTACCTTCCATGGCCTTGCTTTGCAGCCTGAATTACCACCTGATTATTCTTGTAGTTAGAGATTCTTCCATGCTATCTGATCCAATAGTTGTTGGCTGCAAGTATATTTCTATTTATCGTGAGCACAGGGGATCGTTTTTCTTTTTTCCTCTCTCCAATACTGGAAGACTTCTACCTACTGAGCTACTGGAAACTGTTTCTATGCCCCTCTTCAGTGCTTTCTCCCTTCTCCCTCCCCTCAACACCTCCAAAACAATTTCTTTGTCCTCCCTAAAGGAGTGTATCTCCACATTTCTGAATCCTGTTATTTCCACTGTAGTCTCTCCAGTCTATCTCCATCTCTCTCACTATTTGTTTTCCCAGAACTGGACTCGAGGCTGAGTCCAACTGAAGCTTGTGCCAAGTACCGCAAATTGATGTCTTTCATGTGGCACATGTATTGCTATGGTGCAACAGCCTGTCGGTATTTGAAGCGCTGCTGCCTCGATAGTTATTTCCCATTTTTGTATTTGTCTGCTTCTTCCTGGATCTAAACACTTATCTCTCTTTATTCCTTTTTTTCTTACTAAGACTGGGGAGGAGCAGCAAGGGGAAGGAGAACAACATTTAAATGGGAGAAGAGGGCTGTGTGGACCTGACAGCTCCCCCTCAACACCAACGCTGGGGTCATCAAGAAGACACGAGCCAGACCCTTCACACAGGTGGGAGGATGACAGTGGGTATAAGCGAAAATGAGAAATATTGAAACTGAATATAAGGGAAAACTTTTTCACAATGAGGACAGTGGAACAACTTGCCTATGGCAGGTTGTAACTGCAGTTTCTGCGTTCTCCATGCTTGGCTTTAGCCAGTCAGGTCTTGAAAACATTTCTGAGCAACCTGGTCTGATCCTTTGAGCAGGAAGTTGGACTAATGTTCTCTTGAGATCCCTTCCAATCTAAATGTTCCTATCACTGTTTCTCTGATTTTCAAAGTCATTCTGGATTCTGACTTCCTTTCTGAGGTGCTTACAATCCTTTTCAGCATAGGACTGCACTAAATACTTTAAGTATAATTTTGTTTTATTTTAAATCATTATTGAAAATATGGACTAGCACTGGATTCACTGCAGATCCCTCCAAAGCCCAGCTTGAGACTGAAAATTCTTAATTAGCATTTGAATACATTTTAAAATCAGCTTTTCATGCACTGACATTTCCTTTGAATAATTTTCCTGATGTGAGAATATCACACAGGTGTGTGAAAAAGTTTAAGTAAAGGACTTAAATGTCATACCTGTTCTTTTCTTCTTATCACCTAGGCCAATAATCCTAACAAATATATCAAATTAAACTGGTAAAATATAATCTATCCTTGTTTTATTATTGCTTTTTATTAGCTTATCTTCTTCTTGGTCCTAGTAACCAATAATGTAAGTATTCTTTACTGGTATTTTTCGAAGTACTGGAGCTAACTTGAATAACGTATATTGGAATGTTAATTTAGGTGCTGCTTTCGCTGCTTTGTTTTTCTCTATTTCTTGGAGACACATTTATCCTCTGAATTATTAGGGGTGGCTGGTTCCTGAAATGCTTCATCAGATCCAGCTGTGTTGAAAATATATATCTTGCCTTCATACTATTAAGATATCCTTTCCTTATTCTGGTCCATTCTTCTATCCCCTTTTAATATCAATTGTGTCATCCTAAGAAGAGAATGGAAAGGTCAGTATTTCAGTCTTATCTGTGTCAGACATTATTTGTTGTTCTTCTACAGTATGCCATGCACCTAATTTTTTCTATTCTTTCCTTTAAATTCAATAAGTAAGATCTAAGTGTTTCTGATGCAATCGGTGAACTTTTTTCTTGGAGCCTTTTATGTTCCTTGCTGGTTGTAACTCATTTTGTGTCTTCCTCTTTCTGATTTTATTCTTATGGGCTGCATTTCTCCCTCACTCATTCATAGTCATGTATCCTTGTTTCCACCTTTTGTGTGGTTCCCCTCTGATTTTCAGGTTATTAGAGAGTTATGTGTGAGTCGCAAGGTAGAGACTGAAAAGAATTGGCGAACAATCTACAAAATAAAGATTTACAAGTATTCATGTGCACCATCCTCCCTGAATAGTCTGACAGCCAGGATAAACCCCCACCTGTCTTTCAAGGTTACTGAAAATATCAAGATAATTTCTGTGCATATGGTGGCATATATAAAGACAAGTTGGGTCATAATGCCTAGATCACTAAGAACTCCTGTTTTGTTTTGTTTGGGCCCCCCCCAAGGATACCTATGACCATTCTGGAACCAAAGCCTGTCTCTGAAAACTCATGGGGGCCGTATACCAGTCAAACTTGACCAAGTCTTTCAGAGATCTTAGAATTAATTGCAATTGCAGTTAAATTAAATTGCAATTAAATTAAATTACAATTGCCATTTGATTTAATTGCAGTAGACCAAGAAGCAAAAAGAAACAATGAAAATGTAAGCCCTTCCCAACAGACCTTGGAAAAAGAGTAGGAAATGACCTTTCCACTGTGAATCATATAAACAGCCTCATTATTGCAGTCTGCTCTGCAGAATTCTGGGAACTGACTGACTTCTTGGACTTGGAACTGTTGTGGATAAAGAAACAATATTTGGGCAGAAATGGAGTACTGAACAGTACAATTTAAGATAATGAACATCTGTATTCACAGCAGGTCTGTAAAATTTACCATAAAATAGAAATTAATCATATTTTACAGAGATACAACAACAGCCACTTGCTGCTGTTAAACTGTGAGTTAAAACTGTTAGGGCTTTATTAAAGCAAACTGCAAAAATATGGCAAACTGTTTTGGAAGTGAGAAGATATGCTACCAAAGAACTGTTTCACCTAAAACTTTCCAGAGTGCTGGATATCCCATTTTTCTGATATGCCAAGGCTGGAAAGGATGGTAGAAAGAGTTCCAGCCCAAAAAGTATGAAAGGCCAAAGCTTGCTCCTGTTTCTGCTATACTTCCGTGAAGTATGGCTGGTTAGGCTCAAAATGATTCTTTGGGACAAGTCAAGCATTTGTTGGGAAGTGGTATAAGCAACCGTTCTTATTTACTTTGCAGTAGGTGAAAATACTTGTTACTTCAAGGACAATTATATTGGATAATCAGGAATGCAAAGTAGAAATAGTAGTAGTATAGTAGAAAGTAGTAGTTTTGAAGGCGGTGAAATATGCACTCCACTGGGATTTAATGAGGAAGAAGCAGAAGGAGTAGGTCAGCAAGCTATCATTAGACATCCATGCAGATTTGCAAAATACCATACAACTAGAATAACTTGGAGGGGAGGAAAAAGGCAATATCCTTCCATCACATGAAAGCCTGTTGCTTGGTCCAACATGAAACTTGTTAAACTGTCCGTTAACTTGCAAGGTCAGCTGATTTTATCCTGTGTTTGGTGGCCACCTGAGGACTGATAAGATCACCAAAGGTGGAAAATTTTTACAGTGAATTTAATTTTATTTCTCCAGATTAATTTATGCCATTATGTCATTTTTTGATCTATATATCAAAAATTTCAAAGACCGTATAATCCTTTCTAACGTGTGAGGGACCAATAATACCAGATTACCGGGGGGGGAGTTCTTTCTGTACCCCAGAAGCCTGAGACTGTAAAAAAACCCCATTATTTTCTCTCTTCACATGAGTGGTATAAAATTTAAAGCCATGTAAGAGAATGCTAAATATGTAAGTAGGCCACGGTATTCCTGTTTAATTATCCTGTCTTGAATAAATTTGCCAAAAGTGGTGTTCTGGTGGATAGCCCCTCAATAGGGGCATTGTAGTGTGATCACATATTTGTATACAAGATGATGCCTAGAAAGTGCTTAATAAGAGGGGACAGTCAGTGGAGGAAGGAATCAATCCTGAGTGTTGCACTGGGTTGCCTGTCGCTCTCGTTTATGCTTGAATGCTGAAAAATATCTGTGCTGTGCTTCAGATGGCTCGGCTGCTTTGCCAGTTTTAAAGTGTGAGCAGGGCATGAAGCGAATCCACATGCAATGGGAAGCTCTCCTCCCCGTCTCAGGCTTATCCTGCCTTATTCCAGCAAGGCTCATACTCAAGAGCCAATGCAGGGCTGGTTATTATTACACTCCCTGAACTTCTCCATTGTGAGCTGGTGCTGGTGCATGGGAGCTTAGTTTACAAGCTGGCTGTGTGCAGCTGGATATTGGTGTTGTATTTGTCAGCATTGTGTAAACCCCATCCATTTGGTGAAGTCATTTAAAATAATTATACTTTTAAATCTGCAGGGCTGTTGCCAAGCCATGTACTCGTGAAAGACAGATTCTGTGAATTTTCCATTCAGTTCTGCTGCAAATCCACCATGCACGGAGGGGGGAGTGAGGTGCATTATAAAACTTCCCCCTTGTCTTTTATAATGCAGGAAAGCTTTAATTAGACATAAATGAGTTTGATCAATGAATCATTAACTTCCATTAAACTTTAAGTAGATTGCCTGACCTGGCTACTTCATTCTGAATTTAATCTGGTATACACTTGATAATTAGAGTTCAAGGGACAAGGGCTGGAGGCAATCCTTCTCAATCCTTTACACAAAATGGAGTTGAGTCAGCTAATAACTTAATTTTATAGTTCGTGTGTAAGGACAGAATTGCCCGTAAAATGTAATTTTCCTAGAAAAACGGATCAGGAAGCAGTCTGTCACTCTGTTTTGCTTTTAGAATTACCGCAAGAATTACTTGCCCAGGGTCTTCAAAGCCTTCACAGATTCTGTCCTCCTCAGCACAGCGGCTGGAGGATTAGGTTGCACAAATGTACAGTCAGAAACCAGGTGGCAGAGCGTGGTATCTTCTCATGGCTTTGGGAAAATGCTGGTGTAGCTCTCCATGTGCTGGAACAAATTGTTCTGGCTTGTCTAGGTCCATGGGCACTGGGAGGAATGAAAGGATGGTGGTTTCTGACAGCTTCCAAGCTTAGGAAAGGTAGTGTCTTTGATCTGCTGGCTCTCCCAGCACCTGCATACAGAACAGCAATTGACATTTCTTGTGTGTGTTTGCTGTTTGTTTTACCATTTGGAAATTCCAGGCTTGCTATCCTGGCTGTCTCTGCATGGCACTGTGCTGTGCAGTGGGAGACTATTCCTAGGAGGACTGTGTCAAGTTAAGTTGATATGTGAAATGTTTTAATCCTCAAAACTGACTTAAAGGACTAGAAGTTCACTACTTGCCTTGTTTCTGCAGAAGTGAGACATCTTATGTCTTTCTTCTGAGATATGGTGTTCTCCTCTGCATCCTGGGTTCAGGTTAGCTAATACTGAAGGATGCTGGATGGTTTAGTGAGTTAGGTGGTGTTGGGTTGATGGCTGGACTTGATGGTTCATTTTCCGACCTTAATGATTCTAGGATTCTATGATTCTGTGATCCAAAACCAGACTCCCGTTATCACATTTAGTATTTGCCTTGTTGCATCTGAAATGTGTGTCTGAAAGAACATATCTGTGTTGAGTTGGATGCTGTGGAAACAAAAAGTTACTGTGCTGACACACAAAGTGCTGTGATGCCAAGTGTCCAGCCATTGTGGTGGACAATCCTCTTTGTTGGTGTGCACGGCTGCTCCCAGGATGATTTGATGGAATGGAAATGTTCCCTGAAGATGTGCACAAACCCATTTAGGGAAAGCATACTTTGAAACCCAGGGCTCTTCAGCTTGATACGAATGCTCTGACCAGCAATGTGATGAAGGGGAGGTCAGGTGCATCACCTCTCTCACTGGCCTTTGTACTTATTTATGAGTCTATTTACCACAGTGGACCCCAGAGGTCATAAAAAGAGTAAGCATGGGATTTACTTTGGCATGTAGTTATGAGATTTCTGCTGAGAAACGTAGTGTTGCCTGGGCACAAGCTCTTCTGTACGCATCTGGGAGCAGGTCCTTTTTTTACCAGTAAAGTGTTGCAGACACTATGGGTTAAAAGTGGTGATGCAGAGGTTCTAAGTTTTGGACTTAGGCTCTTAAAATGACAGGTTTCAAAAGGGCTCTAAATATCTGATCTGTGCCTTTCCCCTTCCTTCGGTCTCAGCCTTGAGATACCGCTCCTGAATCCCCTGTGTGTGCCGCAGCCTGGGGTCAGCCAGAGTGTTTCCGTGGGCCTGCAATGACCTGTAAAACGTCAGGCGTTTCTGGGGCTGGGTTGATGTGGTATGTGTTAGCTGCTGCTCTCTGATACAAGGCGAGCAAGGGCAAAAGTAGAAGCTGATTAGCTGCCTATTTAAGGAGCCTTGTCCATTCTCCGCAGTCACATAATGCGACGCAGAGGGAAGCGGAATTAAGGGTTGCCGAATTAGGGTCATGCAGGCAACCTTAATACTGCCATTTTGAGACTTTTGGATGCTGGACTATGTGACCTTAATGGCATTATTTTTAAAGTATTTTATTTGGATGTGATTTTGTATATTTAGGTCAGACAAAATTGCTAGCAATATTCTCTTCTGCCTCTAAAACACAGAAATCTATTCTTTTTAATAGTGCTGCCAGTATGCAGGGGAGAATTCTGCTGAAGCTGAAGAAGACCTCTTAAAAAAGTCCTTTTCTAGTGCTTTAATGATGCTGTTGTTGATAAATGCTTGCTGTTATCTTTTGAATTCTCCCCTGCCAAGGTCCCATTAGAAATGACAATAGCTGCCAGGGTCTGGCAGCAGGGAGCTTGGGGTGCCTGGTTCCCATACTACCGGGCTCACCTTCAGCCCAAGACCAGTACTTCTTGCTGTTGACTGTTTTATGTTGCCTGTATGCCATGAAGTGTTTGGTTCCAGGTTTCTGTAAAGCAAAATTCCCAGTGCAGCCTGGTATTGAAGAAATGTTTTTTCATCAGAAGAGCACCAGTAAATGGTGACTTCTGGTGATTTTTTTTTTCTATGAAAGATCCTTCCAGATGGATGTTTGCTGCACATTTTGAAGAACGTTGTGGGGAAAATATCCACTGATGATGACCATTTTGTGCCATACTGAGCTAGAAATATGAAGGCTTAATTCCTGTCAGTGAAGAATTGCTCACCCCGGTGCTCACGGGGTTATGCATGTGAGTAGCTGTTTGCCAGTGGCGGTAAGGGATTTACAGTCTGGCTCTCTGGGAATTGAGAAACTTATTCTCTCTAGGGTGTTCCATCCTGAACCTTTTTATAAGCATTTAAAAGTCAATTCAAGTGATAAAACCAGTTATTTATTTTGAAGAAAACATGTTTTAAGGCATCAAAACTGCTTCATTATTTGAAAATACATTTAGAATACATACTTGCTTTCCACAGAGCTCAAAAGACAAATTTCAAGTAACAAAAGCCTTCCTAGCAGGTGGTGGATAAACATTTTATGTTTCCAATAGAAGCCAGGCTTGTCTCTTGCTGCTATAAGCAGTCTGAACAGATAGTTGTTTACCAAAAAGATACAGCAGAATTGCTACCAGCCAAGTCTGACAATCAGCTACATCTGTCAGAATGCGACTGAGGAATTTCATAGGTCTGTCTAATAAAAATAAGCTTTTCTTAACTATATTTAACTTTCCTTAACTGTCTTTCCTCCTGTCATCTCTAACTTGCAAACTTTGTCTTGCACAACTCCTCCTGTTGAGTTTGGGTTTTGGTTGGTTTTGGTTTTTGGGGTTTTTTTCGGAACCTGCAAAAATGTTTCCACAAGTGATTTGCACGAAATCCAGTTTCTGCCAGAGCAATACCTTAAACCCACCCTCACCTTAAGCAGCTAATACATGGGTCTCCATAGCAGCCGTATCCAGCTGGTCTGTACTTGTGCGGTCTGGGGAGTGCTAAGCTTTGCAAGAAAATGAAGCGTGTCCAGTTCAGACAGAACCCTCGGAGATTTTGCTCACTGGGTTTTATCTGAGCATATATAAGCTGTGACATTTTGAAGGCTTGTAACTCAACCAGACTTTGGCAGTCTTTCACAAGGCTAGGAAAAAGTATTCTTTTGACCCAAAGCAGACCCTGTCAAAATTTTTCAGATTGGTTGGAATAATGTATTTTTACTTGTGTGCTCAGAAATGGCTGAATCATTTTGACTGAAATTTTCCACAAAGGTTCAGCCTGAGACAGATATTGACAGGGAAAACTAGCCCAAGTTTTACCAAGCAGTAACCAACTGACAAAAAAGAAAGAAAGAAAAAAAAATTATATAGTGGAAGAAGTAACAGGCAGCTTAATAGATGCTAGTACTACTGCCATCTACCACTTGTGCACGATTTGGGGGATGCTGGAAAGTTTTGAAACATCATTTTAGGCTTCTTGTGGGTAGAAAGTAAAGGCAGATAATGGTTTTTTTTAGAGCATAACCAGCAAGTCAAAAGAAGCTGTTATTCTCTTCTATTTAGCCCTTGTAAGATGGCATCTGGAATAGTATGTCCAGTGCTGGGCTCTCTGGTACTTTAACAAATTGGAAGGAGTCTGGTAGATGACCACAAAGATGGTCAGTGGATGCGTGATGGCAGGCTGAGAGAGCTGGCTACATTTGTTCGGGTCAGGCAGCTGTTGAACAGATCTGTGCCTTGAGGAAGCATTGTGCTTTGGTTTGTTGGCAAGTGCCTTTTCTTGATGAAGATGAAACAAGATGATATTTCGGCTTTGGTACCTTTTTTGTATGATGCCTACGTAGTTTTTACTAATAAGTATAATCTGGTGGGAAAAATCCCCTGCACTAAAGGCTTCAGAATGAGAAGTCAGCTTTTGAGCTATGTCCACATCCAGTTTTATTTCTCTGGTCAGAAACACGCATCCTTTGCTGGCCGCTTTGCGGTGTAGCCTTCATCTGTAAATAGCAAACCACTTGCATGTGCGGTGGCTGGTAGCTGAAAGGCCCTGAAAGATGGTGACAGGCTGAGGCACGTGAAGCTCTTGTGCCTAGGCTGTGCGTGGGCAGATTGAGCTCAGATTGAAGAAAGCAGTTACCAAGGGACAAGGCCTTTCCAGATGTCTCTTTTAGGTTATTTTAGCTGCCATACTGTGGATACAAGACCTCAGCCTCAGTCTAGTGGAGTGGCTGGAGGCTGCTGGTTAGACAAAATAAGTTCAAAGCCTTTCTAAACAGCAAGAAAATGGGCCCTGGAGTGAACCTCAGAACTTGTGGTGAGCCTGAGGTTTTCCTCTGGAGATGCACAGCTGTGCTGTCCCACAGCTTGCCTGGAGAATGTGCCTGCACGTGAGCACTGGCAGCAAGGGTGAGCGTGGCCACAGCCTTCTGCTGCTGCTCTTGTCTTTCAGCACCAGCACAGCTGCTGCCACTGGGGAGAGTCAGCCCTCACCGGTCCAGAGCCTGTTCTTTGCAAAATGGTCTCCACCAAAAGAGCAGTACGGAGGAGGGGAGGATGTTCTGTAACTGCAGAACTGAAGGCAGGAAGATAGGCAACTCTGGTCAGATCAGATGGGAAATGTGGCAGAGCTGGAAGCTGAATCCACACATCTTGGTTCTTAGCTCAGTGCCTCAGAGCATCCCTCTGGATGTGAACGTGCCACTGTGTGAGCTACTTTTTTCAGTGTCTGTCTTCTCTTTCTACTGTGTTTAGCACCCTTTCTCTCTTTCACTTGATTATTTTGGTTAGAACAATTTGTTCCTTTTTTCCTACTGCTTACCAACAGCATCCTCTTCTGTCTTTTGTTGTGTCTGTTCCCCTTAGCTAACTGCTCCTCCCCTTTCTGGCTCTGTAACATATATCTGCAGCTATGATGCAGCAAGCAAACTGTCAGAGTAGCTGTGGCAGAGCCTTCTCGTTTGAAAGCAGTCCAAAGTAGTTGCAACTATGGTCACAAGGGCTAAGTAGAAAGCACGCAAGACACCAAAGGTGAGAGAACCCTATTTCCCTTTTCTTCTCCCATCCATCTGGCTCTGTTTCGTACTCCTCAGTGGACACCACCACTGGTAAAATATTTCCTGAGGTACAGTATGCTGTTGGGGTGATGTTCTGGGCAGATGTTCTGTAGTTGCTGGTCTGAACTTCTGCAATATACTTACCCAAGGAGGAGAACACCACAGAACACCCACATAGCTTGTGCCAAACATCTCCCTTTGATCTCTCCTGAACCTAATATTAACGTGTGGTAGTGCAGATTTTTCTTAAAGGAAGTTATCAGTCTCCCTTGCCCTTGTCAGAAATTGTCATCTTGTTGCATTGGGAGGATGGCGTGCACTATGTCACAGCACAAATACAAAGCCACTGGGTAAGAAAGGTGAGGTGGCTTGTGGGAGTGCGGGTCAGACAGATGGTCACACAGAAACAAGAGGCATCATGCAGGGAGGAAGCCCAGGGCATGGTCTGACTCGAAGCTGGAGGTGGTTGGGATGACAGGTTAGGACGGGCGTTTTTCTCTTCCTGTCTGATACTAGGGGTGCTGGAGGCAGGAATGTAGAGACTGGCATTGTGTGTGCAGTGCTGTCAGATTACTGTTTACTCCCCACCAGACCTCTTCCCATCTCACACCAGCAATATATCTGGCTAGCCTCTCTCCTCTCCTTCCTTTATTCCTGTGACTTAGGTGGAAACCCTAGAGTAGGTCTACCTGCCTATTTGCTTGTCATGAGGGTGTCCCAGGGGGACTCAAAGGTTTGGTGTGGAAGGGCTTTGCCATGTAGCTGATAATCCTGCAAAACAGTGGGTCAAAAAGGCCAAGAGACCCTACAGGCTGTGGCCCTTCTGTGTGGACACTGCTCCTCTCCAGTGACTGTGTCATAGGGGAGGGATTTGACAATGCAGAAGCTGCTGCTGCTGCTCTTGGGGTTCTGCACAGGTTGAAGGCTGTTGGAGGCTTGCCCGATTAGCAGGTTTGATGGCTGCGGTGTTCACTGGCACAGGGAAGGCCTGAGGGCCGTGCTGTTGTTGTGAATTATGTGATGAGCTGATTGTCTGTGTCCTGTAAACCAAAGCTCTCATTGAATTCCTTTGGAAGGTATTCGGCCTGCAGCACCCAAGTGAATAAATGCACGAAGCCATGGGGAGCTCAGAAACCAACTTCCAAAGCTTTAAGCTGTCTGTTTTAAAAGGTATTTTCTTTAGTAAAAATTTTGCCCAGAACAACAATGTGTGGAACAAAAGACAATAATTTGCAATACAGCAAAATAATTTCAGGTCCTTAATGAATGAGATTCTAAGTTTTGTTTGTCATCATAAATGCAACTGACCTGCTGAATGACTTCTTGAATATATTCTGCACATGCATATGTGTCTGGAAATGCAGACAGGGTGAGTTTGTTGTGTGTCCTGTGTTGCTCACTGACAATATTCACTTACGTGGCTGATGACAAGCACATGGAAATCTTGCTGAAACCAGGAGCATGCTGCTGTATTATTCTGCAGAGCATTTCTGTTTGGTGTAAGCTCTACCCAATTTAGTAAAACTAAATTGTATAGCTTACAGAAAGCAGTGCTGTTGTATGTATGATAACGTGTGTGCTGACAGAGAACACTGTGTTGTAGTTTTGACCCTGGGTGACAGCCAAACACTACAACAACCCTCCCCGCTCCTGGGGATGGGGAGAAAACTAAAGGGGTAAAGGGAAAAGAGACTTGTGGGTTGAGATGAGAACAATTTAGTAACTAAACTACAATATTGAAAGGAATAATAATGATAATAGTAATATATGCAAACATACAAATGAGTGACACACAGTGACACTGCTCACCACCTGATGACCAAGGCTCAGCCCGTTCCCAGCCAACGATCCTGGAGCAGGGAGAGTCCTGAAAGCACAATCCTGGAATGGAGATAAGAGCCTGAGTGTCTGAGAGACCAAGATGTCTCAGAGAGGGATGACCCAGAGGGAGGGGAGCCAACCCAGAGGAAGAGAGAGAACTTTCGGACAAACTCTCACCTATATACTGGGCATGATGTGCATGCTATGGAATATGCCGTTGGCCAGTTTGAGTCTCAGTCCTAAACCTAAGGTTGAATCCCAGGCTAGTAACTGGGGCTGTGCTCCCTCCCAGCTTGTCCTGCCCCTGCAGGCACTGGCCCAGCAGAGAAGCTGGAAAGTCCTTGAGTGTCCTGGCAGCAGCTCTGCCCATCAGTGTGTGATCAGCTTCTCCTCAGCACAAACCCAAACACAGCCTCACACCAGCTGCTGGGAAGAAAGTGAACTCTGTCCCAGCTGAAACACTGAATACAGTGAAAAGGAAACTAAGAGGCAGATGTAGCAGAGAAGAGAGGTTAATTTTTTTTTTAAGGCAGTCAGAGAAGTTTAGAGGCAGTTCAGAGCTTGAGATAATGTACTGGCATTGGGAAGCACCTTTTTAGATGACCCCCTTATAGAAGTAGAACATCACCTCTGAAAACAGTTTCAGAATATTTTCTTCAGTAAACTCAGTTATTGCCTGGCCTGTGTTGTTCATTAGATCTGATAGAAGATTGTAGCTTCCTGGAAATCGGGGTAAAATGGCCCAGGTATATGAAAATGCCAAGAGACTTTGATTAGTGGTGACCTTAATGGCCCTGTGCAATGATTAGTTTTGTAGCCTTAAATGGTGTTGGCAGAACAGTAGAGAAAAACTCATGGTAGCTATTTTACAACAGATTTGGAGCAAGCAATTTCCACCTTTTATCCATGACAAGAAATGGTATTATTTGGCCTTGGAATGATCTTTGCTGCCTCGGTTTCTCCCCTGCAAAATGAAAATCATACATAGGAATGTCTGCAAGAGATTTTGTGGAACTCATTGATCATTAACTAATTTGAATATGGCAGTGTCTGTACTCTGCACAGAGAGCTTTTTCCTTTTAATTTGGTGACACTGGTTTTCTGACGAAATAGATCTTATGGAGACATACTTTGCTTGTTATATGTCCTCCCCTTACTGTTTATTGATTTTGTTGTAAAAATTTGAAGCCAGCTGTGTTTATACAGGGTAGACGTAGAGACCTTATAGATAGGAATTTGGGTAAAGAAGAATGTGGTCTTGACCCTCCTTAAGCATTTGAAGAGCAGAAGCCACACATAGCAGCATTTAAAAATGCTCCAGCCATGGAGGAAGCATTCACGGGGGCTTTTGCCTTTATACATAAGAATATTCAGGCATGAGGCACACATCCATAGGAACCTCTGCTTTGTTAGTTCTGCTGCTCTCAAAACTCGTGTTGCTACCAAGGGCAGCAATGTCTTAGGGAGCTGTGTCTTGATGCCCCTTTCGTCCCAACTAATGCAACTTCTGACTGTAGCAACTATTGAGCACATCAGGAAATGGAACTGGGACCACAGTTCTTCTTGGTCTCCTCCCTTTCTTCTGTCTCAATGGTTCTCTCTTCACTCTGCAGTTAATGCTGCATTCCCAGCTTCACTCCAACTCGTTTTACCTGCAGAAAATGCCAAGTACAGGAGAAACTGTTTCCCTTTTCCTAGGACCATAGGGAGTGGATTGAAAGTTGTCATTGTGTATGAAAGCAGTGGCAACAGAAAGGGCAACCACAAGCAGAGTCGGGGTATTGCTAAGCCCAGCAGCTTACCCCCAAATACAGAGAAATAGTACAAGAGGCTGGATCAGTTGTCTAGAGAAAATAAAAGACTTGGTAACATCCTGAAAAGGAAAAGCCTCCTGCTGTGAGGAATTTCTATGAGTTCTCCTTCTCTTCCCTAAAAATATTACTTTAAAAATCAGCATCCAGATTATATTTAGGAAACAACATTGCAGTGTCACACTTCATCTTTGTCACACGGTGCAAAAGGAGAAATGGAACTGCAAAGCAAGACCTCTCTTTCAGCCCTCTGTTTTCCCCCAGCAATGCCATGGCATTGGTGTGGGAGGCCATCACCCCACCACTCTGCCTGAGGAAAGAGAGAACAGCAATTGCAGGATACGCCTGCCTCCTGCCTTGGGTGCTAGCACCAGAACTGGCAGTGCTGCACCTGCTTCTGCTTCTTGTCTGGTCAAGGGTATGACATGCATAGAAGGCAAGAGGATATGAGAAACCAAGGCAGCTGCTGCTGGGCAGTAAAGGTCTCAGTGATGCTCCTGGAAGTGTCTGAGCTCCATGCATAACAGCAATACATCTGGAAATACTACGCAATTTTTCTTTTGAATTCATCGCTGCTGCAAAGAGACAGCTGCACCAGCTGCAGTAAGATGACATCCTCCTTCCAGGTATAATTTGGCCTCTGTACACGTGATGTTTATTGATATTGCATTGCTTGACATACATGTTCCACTCAGGGCTACCCTGTAGCAGCTACAGATACAAATGCCTGTCTACAAGTTGAACAGAAACTGGTTTTATCTCCTCACTCAGACTGGGCTTGAGCACACGTGTCCATCCTTACCCGGTGTTGCTGTGGCTCCAGCTTGTTGCCAGTCATTTGTGTTCAAGCACAAGAGATGCTCTCACATCGAGCAGATTGGCAGATGCCTGCAGAATACCTGTTACCTGATCCTTGCAGATATGTTGTTTTGAGTAAGATTGCCTACAGAGAGACTGCAAACCCTGCAGCTTTTCAGAAGAGGAGACTCAATCTTATGTTCTTTGTGAGGTTGTTAATACATCTCTAGAACATCTAGACCAACAGACCATGCACTGTAGTGCTGGATTAGGATCAAGGTGTGAACTTCATTTTATTACCTTGTTACACAAAACCTATGCCAGTTCTAGTGGCATTTTCTAACCCTTATCCCAGGGTGAGAGAAGGCTGCCAAATTACCATGTGCTGAAATGTAGAAAAGGTCTTTTCCCATGGCACACTGCTACAGTTTTTCTTTCTCATTCCTCCATATAGGTCTCTCTTAGCCAAGGGACAGTTTTCTCCAACAAGCCTCCTTTGGGACTCTGCTTGGTGAAATTGTGCTTCTGTGTTTTGCCCTTGCCTCTACTAGCTGGAGACATGGTTCAGGTTTGGGCTACGGAAGAGCTCTTGAGAGAGTGCAGGAGAATGGAGCAGGATAGAGGGAGACTCCATGTTTGTGAGGAATGGGTGGAGGTCTTCAGATGATTTGTATGGGGAAAGAGTGGATCAGAAGATAATTAAGTGGGTGGGAAGTTGCTCATTTAGCACCTTGGTGAGATCAGAGGGAAATGTAGATAAAATAATTCATTACTGCTGAATGAATTAATGTGAACAGATAATTTACTTTGTGTCTATGCTTGGGAAGGGGGTTTGCAGGGTTAATTGTAGCTGACACAGTGTGTGTCATTAGCAATAAAACATGAAATAATGGTTTAAGAAACACTCCTGAGAAAATGTTTTGTATCCAGACCTTATCCCATGACATATGTTTCTGGCACTGTCCCAGGACTTATGGAAACTAACTACAGTCATGGAAGCAAGCCCAGCTTTGAATGATTAAATTACATAGTAGAATCTTCTTGATTGCACTACTTGGGTACCCTTGTAATCAGGATGCTAGACAATTTAAAACTGGGCATGGGTCCATGGGTGCAGAGAAGCCTCTGTGACAAACACGACAATATTCTAGGCTGTAATGCACTCGTTGCCAATGCAAAGGACTGTAGAACATCTTTCAAGGTGGACTGATCAAGGGGAAAAAAATTCAGCCTCTGTTGCATGCTGGGAAGGAAGATTTCTGTAATGTTAGTTTTCATTTTAAAAAAATCAAATGTCTATGCTAAAAATTATAATCCTTTTTAGGGAGAAGTGCTGGCTTTTGACAGACAAAATATTCAAGTTACTGGAAACTGATTTTAACACTTTATGACATTAGGAGCGGTCTTGTCCTGGAGCTCCGGGCTTAGGATTTGAGTAGGGAGAGTTAGCATCTTTCACTTTGAAGTGATGTTAGTTTTTGCCCCAGTATGGACTCCTAATTGTCACCTTTGACAAAGCTCTGAGAGACTGAATATACAAGGAAAAGTAAACTGTGCCACAGATTACTGGTAAAGGCAGAAGCGCTGCCAAGATGGGTGCTGCCATGTGACGTATATAAGGCTGAAGGAAATGTAGCCTGGAGAAGACTGAGGGAAATCTTGCTGCTGCCTACAACTGCCTGCTTGCACAACACTGACAAGATGGGGTCAGACTCTTCTTGGAGACACCCACCGAAAGGGTGAGAGGCAGTGTGCATCAGCTGGAACATGGGAAATGGAAATTCTGACTGGGTGCTAGGAAGAGCTTTTTCATGATGAGGGTTATCAAACACAAGTTGCCAAAAGAGGTGGGAAAATCTCCAACCTTGGAGATGTTTGTGACCTTGGACGAGTCCCTGAGAAATATGAATTAATTAGGCTGGCTTTGGTCTGGGGGTTGGACTAGGTGGCCACTGAAGGTCCCTCCTAGTCAAAAGTATTCTTTTAGTCTGTGGTTAGAGCTATTTGGAATTTAACACAGTATTTGCTTAATGACTTTGCTCTTAGTCATATATGACTTTGAATATGTGTCCATCTAGGACTGGCTTTTCTGACAGTGGTTCCTTTGTGACAAAGTCTATTGTATCCACCGCTGGCAAGAAATATCAATGGAGGCAAAAATCTAATACAATTCTGGAAAGTGGGGCAACTCAGCAGACATCCCTCCCTGCCTACTCTAGACTATATGCTATTTGGAGCAAGGTATGTCTGTATGCAACAAATGAGGATCAGGGACAGCGGGCAGCCTGGGGTGTGTCAGGAGGATTTCTCCACTGTATGTGCTTCAGGCTAATTACAATACTGTGTTTACATGGTGCTAAGCCTGAGCTATATACCTTTTTTTAATTCAAGGTATTTTTTCTTGGGGTTCCTATTATACGTGTTAAAGATGTGTTGTCTTTGTCTGGTTCAGAGGAACATCAGAGCCAAGCTTGTGAATATCTTTGGTGACTTCGTGTGGGTTCGATGCTGTAGCTGTGTAGTAAGTAGCATTCCCTAGACTTTGGAAACAGAAATTTTAGACATATTGTTAAGCTTCTTGTTGAAGTGACAATCAGTCACAGGGATGATCTATAAACAATAAATAGCAAGGGAAAGGAACAATGACTCTCATAAATAGAGAAAGCCTGGAGGAATAGCTTTGCCCAATGTCTTCCAGGAAGTTGGCTGGACATTGCATCCAGAGTCTTGAGTCCATGCTCTAGGCTCTAACTGTTTTCTGGGAGAGAATGAAGTCCAAAATCTGGAATTACATCAGCATCACAAATATCAATATTGTAGTTCACATTGACATAGTGGTGCAGCAAATGACTGCATAGATCAGTTATATTACTGTATTTTACTGATTATTTCGTTAATATTTTGATCTATAGAAAGGAGGTATTGGGTAGCTTGAGGGGGTTTTGACTACAAGATGCATGAATATAAAGCACTAGTAATTTTTTGAAGTTTATTTTAGCATTGCTTTTTAATATTTTTTTCTTGATTTTTGCATCTGGTAGGTTATGTTTTCTGATGCACCTGATTTTTTTCTTGGAACAACAAAGTGGTCATCCATAAAGCCAGCAGCTGATCCTTTGATTTGACCTCAGCCTTAGCTCAGATTAGATAAAGCTAGTATAACTTTTGTCAGCTATGTATGATCTCCAAGGAACTGTAGGAACTAGCTAGGGATTGCTATATTGCTGTTGTTTTTGAGCCCTTTGCACACCATTCTGGGCTTTTTCTTGACTCTATAGACATCTCTCTCCGTCAAAATATTATTTGTCTCTCTGTACAAGCTGTTGTAGTATGAGTGAAAATCAGCCCTGATGTGTTTGTGCCTTTTGTGTCTATTCCTCTGCAATTTCTTGAGGAGCAGAAGATTCTCAGCAGGACAGACTTTGTTATGCAGACTTTAAATGGCATTCAGATAAGAAGATGAAAAGTGGTGGTTTCCATCTTGGGAATGAACACTTTTATTCTGTTCATTTTTCTCTTCTTCCAATTTTTCCTTCCTAACTGTAAGTTTGACTAAAGATCAGCCAAGCGTACAGAACTGAAGTTCCTGCTCTGCCAGTATGGGTTCACTGCAGAAAAATGAATGATTCTCAACAGACTTCTGGTTCTGAAATCGAAAAATAAATATTATAGATTTCTTTCCCCCTATTGTCTTAGAATTTCAAGGCCTTTCTCATCCATAGAAAAGATCAGGGAAAAATAAGCAAACTACAAACATATAGAGTAACATTGTTCTTTTCCCCATCCCTCTGCTGCTCTTTTTATGTGACTTGTTTAAAAAAAAAATAAATTTTCAGGTCATGGAAATGGAGACTTTGTTGTCTGCCAACTACATGCATCGCTTGGTGATCAGCAAGATCAGAAATGACTTCAGATAAGCAAAGAGGAAAGCTACACAAGACACTTAGTGGGTGTGTGTGCTCCAGACAGGTCGAAGTTTGGGCTGTAAATAGCTGTTTGTTTTGTTACAGTGCACTGTGCTGCCCTGCCTGTGACTGACTTCCAGGTCAGAGGGGTTCCTTATGGAAGCTGGTAAAGTATAAATTTTGTATAGCCTTTATTATATAGCTTCACTAGAGTCTTTCTCACTTCTGACGTGGAATGGTCTGTCTCTGCCACAACAGTGGTGCAGCTGTTTCAAGTCCAAGTTTTGGGTCATTCAGAAAGAAATTATATTTGCAAGACAATGGTTTTAATTTAGAAGACATTAATTAAAGATTACTTTGCTGCTGTCCATCTGAAAAGCAAATGTCTTGACACTCCCGCTTCCTCACAAACATTTTAACTTTCCATAATTTCTGTGGCTATGAGATTTTTCTTAATGCTTTCTGCTTATTGATTGCTTGGGCAGAATGTGGTAACTGGGGCTAGATGGTGACTTCTAAGGGCACTGCTGCTACAAAAACACGCTAATGTTTCTTTGCTTCTGTCTCTGTTCAAAGAGGAGGGAGAGAGGGTTGGAAAATTCTGAACCCCCACTGAGTTATAAACCCTTGTATGTACTATACTGGGCTGGGATGCTCTTTTGCTCTAGAAGGAGGACGGGAACTTCATGTTGTCATATCACCAGTGAGGGAGCCTCTCCTGAAATAACATTGGATTTGAATCTTTTGGTCATGATATTGTATCGTGATACACCCTGGGAGCTGAGGAAGAAAGGGCTGAATTCTTGGGAACTATCCACAAGGAGGAATATTTTCAGTGGCTTTCAGGGGCAGTAAAACAACTTTTCTACAGGGTGCTTTCAAATGAGAGTCTCAGATCCTCCCTTTTGCTAATGAGATCATGCGAATACTCTGGTGCCTGTCCAACTTCAGGAGAAATCTTGAGCTTGTCCTCAGACGCAAGTGGAGCTGAGCTCTTCCAGGGGACTGTCAGGTGTGCTGCAAGCTAATATTTACATGGAGATATCAGATATCTTTGTGTTTTTGGTGTGGGTACTGTCAGGGAGTTAGTTTTGGTGATATGAGGCAATGTCAGGTTGGCATGTAAGTGCTGGGTAATCTGGTGAAGAAAGCTGTTGCTGAATTCTGCATCTCTGGTTCCCTGCACCTGAGTTAAGTAGACTGAAACTACTGTAGAAGATCTGCACAATGTGCAAGCACAACTTTTGATTTGGATTGTTGGCTTTCCTCTCTCCTTGATTCAGTACAGCAACTCCAGGGTTTCCTAAGAGGAAAAAGTAAGTAGGTGTTAAATCACGTAAAGACAGAGTTTGTTAAAAATTCCTGTGCTAAATGAATTAATGAATCTGTGAAAGATGCTTCAGGTGTATGAACACTCAGACTTTTGCTTTGGTCTGGATCTGAAGCACAAGGTTGTTAACTACTACAATATGTGATTTTTCTTTNAGCCCCTGTGTCCACACAGCCTTTAGTGGGTTGTATACCTGAGCAGGGTGGCAGCTGCTGCCATCAATAAATGGTCATTTATGTCTTGCATAGAAGTAAGGTCATAGGTGTTGCTACTGACTGACTTCTCATTTGGCAATTTGTTTGAAGTTTACATTCTCACACTTTGTCACTTTTCTGTTATCTGGAGCCACTAGTGGTGTAGAGTCTCTGGGTTCTAATTCTGCTTTCATTGCATTCAATGAATCTTGTTCTCTTTCTAATTTCTCTCCCCACACACACCCTGAGCTTCTGATCAGAATCAAATCAGCAAATTATGAACAATTAATTTTTCATGTATTCTAAATCTAATTTTTAAAGAGACCTGGTTGAAAATTCAAACTTTATGATGTTAACCCCACCAGATTATTTTGCTTCTTCCCTGTTATATTTCTTTTCCTTGTTCATTTCTGGTTTATTTTTGTTCATTTATTGGATGAAGGCTTAGTGTTAGTGCTTGTCTTCCTGGTCATATTAAAGCAGAAAAGTTTATTAACACAAAAAACTTAATATTTAACTCTATTTTTGGAAATGGCTTTAAGTTTTACAGTAAGGAAGAATTGCTGGTTTGGGAGACTTAGGAGTGAAAGTATAAAAATAGTATAAAAATCCTCTAAATATAAAGATAAATATTGGGATACTGTTCCCACCTTGTAACAGCCTGATATTTTTGATTTTTCTAGACACAGAAGAGATGCTGTTGCTATTTAACATCTTAATTTGTTCCAAGCTGAAAATTATGACTTAATATTTCACAGTGAAAGCATTAACTCATGAACAACAAATCAATATTTCTATGCTCACGGTTAAGTAAAAATGGGTTTCATATCAGTAAGCAGATCAAATTAATGCTTACATCTGTAGTTTTGTAGCTACCAGCACTGCAATTTTAATTGGTGCTGGGCTCCACAATGAGTGGCTCTTGGTCTGTCACATAAACTTGCTTGCGTGGATTGAACAGGTGAGTTTCTGGGTTCACGGAATATAACTAAACCAGAAAACTCTGTTTTACAGATGAATTTATTCAGGGATGCATATGCATTAATTCTTTTTCTTTTTGTGTTTTTTTTCCCCCAAAGCATTGAGTAAAATATGAGAAAATAACAAGTTGGCATTGTAGCAGAATGCATCACAAAGAGATTGATGGATAATTTCTCACTGTGGCAGACAAACACTTTTGCAGATGTTTCTTCTTGTTTGTAATTTTTTTTTTTAAAACAGTGTTGGCAATGAACATGACTAACTCCAGCTTCGATTTTTCTTCATCAGGATCTGGCATAGAGCAGCTGTTATTGTGCATTTTACATTAATTTCTTGTAATTTTTAGAAGACCAATGAAAGTAAAACTATCCCTTCCCCCCCTTGTTCTTTGAATTTCTTAATTGCTAGATTATATTCTGAAAAGAAATGGAAACTACATGTTCTGTGGTTTTTTTGGAATGAAACCATATAATACAGGGCTATATTTTCTATTGATTGAGTAACATTGCCTATTCATTTAAGCAAAAAAAATAATACCAAACCAAGATAAAGTAGCTAGAAGACAATCCATATATGCTGTATTTGGGCATGCAGCATATTCCTTATACTAGATCATATTGATTTTTTTTCATTTCAGGTTGCAATATTTTTAAACTGCACATGTACAGACGGAAGACCCCAGATGTTTCTGCATCTACAGCAATGACATACTTAGAAATCCAGGTGAAGGCTGTGTGTGGGACATTCAGATGGGAACTTTGCTCTTCTGCTGCTGTATTAAGTGGCCTGGTAAAAATAATCTTGGAGAACTGCCAAATTTTGAAAAAAAAAAAAAAAAATTAAAAATACCAAAACTCCAGTTCNGGAGTAATGGTAAGTGACAAGCTGTTTATGATGGAATGGCACTTACAAAAAGTAAGGAAATCTAGTTTGGGCGAGCTAAACGCTATACATTTATTTTCCATAAAAGTGACTGCTGAATACTGTTTATTATCTAAACAGAGTACGTGGGTACTAGCAACATAGGTACAGTGCTGTTGTGGCAAGTTCTGGTGCTCAATGACAGGTAAGAATCTGTGCCTTGTAGTGGACCTCACAAGGTATCTTGTCTGAGCAGCTTTTGAGTGTGAAAATGAATTTAGACAGCTAAATGCCTTGACATGTGTGAGAACTGCTGCTGTTTAGCCTGAGGGAAAGCAGCACTGCTGACTAAAAGGGTGTTTGGGGTATATTTGTTGCTTCATGTTGCTGCAGAGCTGAACACTGTCAATCTTTAAACATTTTTCTTTTCTGACTTATTCTTACTTATCTCACTTGCCTCCTTTGACTTGGTTTTCACAACTGCCATACCCACTAAGAGAATAGGTAGCAATAGCAGGTAGAAATACGTGCTTCAGCACTGTAATGGAAAGCCGTGTTAAGATATTCCTGACGCCTGTCCCTAGTGGCTAAGTACCAAATTCAATTGTGCACACACTTCATCTTGGATGATAAAATGCTATGCCTCTTTGTCAACTCCAGCCTCAGGTTTGATTAAGGTCAAAGTTAAATTTAGCAGAATACTGCAATGAGAGAAATATATTTGCAAAGATTGTGTTTCACAGTAAAATGTTAAACGTGATAAAATATATATGTGGCAAATCATGGTTATTTTCCCAGGGAGATATAAAATAAATCTAACCCCATTACTCTTGAGGCTCTGAGTAAATTTCTGTTGCCAGGTCTTGGCTGCAGGGAGTTCCTCTGGCTTCATCATCTTGTATGATATACAGGACAAACTCTGTGGTGATGAAAAGATATGATAATATTAGCTGGCAAAAACGTTCTCCTTCTTCCTTTCTCAGACTTCTGTTTTAAACCCTAACTCCTACCACAAATGGTATCCTGTGTGCCTGTGTGGATGATGATTTGCACTAATAATGTTGCAGTACCTGAATTAAGTGTACACAGAAAGAGCAGCCTCAGTACTGAGGATAATTTAGAGAAACAAGCCCAGATGCTTGCTAGTTTCTTTCAGGTTTTGATCTATATGCAATTTCTAGCAAAGAAGTCAGTACCATATTTAGGACTCTCTATGTCTTCACAGTTCAAATGGGTTACTTAGGTTTGCATCTTACAGTTTCAACTCCATTTTTTGCTTTTATTTCAGATGTGTCTCTTTACCAAGTTTGTTTTGAGTCAGTCCTTTAAAAAAAAAAAAAAAGAGAGAGGAAATATACTCAGCTCTGAGGGTGAATATGTGCCTTCATGAAATTACAGAGAGTCTCAACGTATTTATAAAGTCTTTTATAAGTAAGCACTAATGAAGAATACAGGGAAAGAACTGCACATTTACCTTGATGAAGGGTCTGATATCCCTGGAAGGACAATGAACTAGAAATTGAAGATGACCACAAACTATTAAGAAAACTCTATTCACCCCAGAAAATATTTCAGCCATGCAGTACACTAACAGCTTCCATGAGTACTCAACATTTAAGAGAGAAGTTGCTTGACATGTTTAAAAAAGCCTGGCTTTCTCATCTGAATTTCCCATTGCACTAGATAAAAAGTCAACAGATCAGTTTTGCTTATGGAATCAGCTGCACAGAGCTTCACTGAAAATTACTATGAGAATTTTTTTTTATTTCAGACAGAGTTCTGGATATGGTGAAAAATTCTGAATGTACTGCACATGGCAAAGACTTCACTGTTCCCTGTCATTCTGTAGCAATCGCATGAGCATATTGGGTTATTGCTTATGAGAAAACCACATCTAAAACAACAAAATAGCTGGCTGGAACCAATGGGAAAAAAAAAATCTTAATTTGTGTGTTGGTGGGCTCGCTTTGATTAAAGATAATTTAAGATGAAGTGTGTGGGAAGCTGGATGAGAAATTTTGTTTCTAAAACACACTTATGTACACATTTGTCTTTGGTAATGTAAAATACTCAGTCCAGCCTTCTGGTGGTTCCCTTGCCTCTTGACCTCTTTAGGTCCTGACAGCCTAAATGACACTGAGCTGTTCCTTCCCCTAATGATGATGCGAGTTAAGGATGCCACAATCTCTCCTTTGCAGATTAGTTTACTGGTTTTGTTGTTACTTATAGTTTGTCCCTATCTATCTATGCAAAACGATGCCCAGGAATCCCATACAAACTCAATGACCATGTAATGCTCTGCAAAATGTGTGAGGTACATAAGAAAANCCTATGGCAAAGTCACTGAACGAATTGCTACAAAAAGGTAAGAAATAGGTCACAGGAATGCCAAACTGTGTGTGGTGCAGCTACACAGAGGTTTTTGTATATTCTGATTTTGTTTTATCTGTGACCTTGTCTTGTGGTACCTTCCTCGTGGGATCAGGAGCTGTGCGCTCATATCGATTGCCAGACAGCAGTGGGAAGCCCAGAGCATGTGTACTGACAAACGGTGGGGAAAAAATAGCCACCCAGAGCGATTGCATGCTGCCAGCAGTGAGCTAGAGCCTAGAGAGGGTGTTAAGATACCTGCCAAGACTGAAACCCCTGTGTCTGAGCAAAGGGCAGCAGATTTTTTCCAAATAACACAAAGTGGATGAGCTTTAAAATGTGCACATAACCAGGACAGGTAGCTACGGACCTGCTGTTCTCATTATTCTGTGTAGTAGGAAGATTCCAAACAGGCTAAAACTGTATGGGGAAACTGATTGTGTGAATATGTTTGTAGGGCTACACTTTCTAATAGTTAAAATAGCCCCAGAGAGGGGCAGGGTTGGTTTGTGGAACACTGAAACCCTAACCACCTCCTGTCTGTGAAGTGAAAGGTAATTTCTTGAGAGTCTTTGGTCAGGCAGTAACTTTGATCAACGGACACTTCTGACAGGCGAGTGTTGGTTTATTACATTGGGGACTTGTGGAATATGGTGTTTGCGAAGGTCAAAACAAGCCTGGCAGGTACAGAAAAGTGTCCTCCTAACAAGGCAGCTCACAGTCATCGTTTCATCTTGATGTAGCCTTTTGCTTTTTGGAGATGGCTTCTTCTCCAGAAATGTAGAGAGTAAATGAAGAGAGCCAGAGGGGTTGAAGGGGAAGCTCACAGCTGTTGAGCACCCTATTCTGTTTTCCTGTTTGGTTATCTGCATTTTATTCTGGTCTCTTGAATCTTCACTGTAACTATATGATTTACTCCTCTGTTGTTCCTGCCTCCAGGAGCACCCAGGTGATGTGGGACGTGCAAGACTACTTTTCTTAATGCATATTCTGATACTCTTATTTTTTGCAGACAGCAGTTCCCACAGAATCTAATTGGCTTCTACTAACATAAAGGAACCCTCTTTCCCTGAGCAGTTCAGCTACTTTTTTTCGGTCCTGAAAATGTCACTAGGTTTGATCAAGCAGAAAGAGGCATGTGATGCTGGAGTCGTAATGCTGTCGTCTGGAGGGAAGACTTCCTTCCCTGGAATATGTGGCACATGAAGATATTACAAGTTCTTCTAAGTCTGTCTTTGCTTGGCACCTACAGCCTGCCTGGAAACATATCCTTTAACAGCTATAGAGAAATTAAACTTCTTTTTGCTCAACCCACAAACTTTTTGTTATACTTTCTCTCCCCTGTCCTGCAGATGACAGGAGTGATAGAGTGGCTTGGTGGGCACCTGGCATCCAGCCAGGGTCAACCCATCACAGTTATTTAAATGTTAGCTTTATATTGGTGGAAAAACATCAGAATGATTTGCTTTTATCCTCTACACAGCTAGGGAACAAGCCTGGGACAGGGAATAGGAGGGAAAATGCAGCTGTCCTGTTGCTTCTGGAGAGAATGTTTTAGAAACGCTTTGAGGAGACCCTTTCTAGAAATACTCTCCAGCTTCTCTCAGCTGCTTTACCTAGTCTAGTTGTCAGTTTGCCCTTGTCTTTTAGCTCTTATCTTTGGAGTTGACTTATGGATTGCAGAGAATCAACCCCAGAAGTTTATGTACCTGGGTTAGATATAAACTCATGCTGCATGTGGTGCTGTAACATGTGTATGGTCAGCCTTGTGCAACTGGGAGAGCATGGCTGTAATTGCTGTCTGTGGTCAATGAGGCAGCATCCAGAGATTAAAAAATCTGACTACCTGAACCTTTCTCTTTGTGCATGAGTTAGATCACGGCTTTGACTTCTCTGATGAGAAGGGAAGCAGCAAAGCAGCTCCCACTCTGCTCTTGAGCCCATCCCTCTTGGGCTCAGCCTGGAGTTTTGCGTTATTTTTGTCTACTGACTCGGGCTGGACTTCAACCCATAGCTGGAAGTAGAGGAGCTGTTTCTTTCTCGTAGTAATCCTTTGAGCCTTTTCTTTTTAGACAATCACTAGTTCAACTTGAGAATAGAAATTAACCGTTGATTTTGCCAAGAATTTATATATTTCTTTAAAGCTCAATGGTAATACAAACTAGACTAAGGGAAGAGAGTCAGGTTCCCTGATGGAGTAAACCAATCCTATTCTGTGTTTTGCTCTTCATGGCACCTATGCAACCCCCCACAGACTTTGCTGCATTTCTTCAATTGTAACCAATGGA
Source organism: Syrrhaptes paradoxus (assembly GCA_013400615.1). Taxonomy (NCBI): domain Eukaryota; kingdom Metazoa; phylum Chordata; class Aves; order Pterocliformes; family Pteroclidae; genus Syrrhaptes; species Syrrhaptes paradoxus. The sequence goes on along the minus strand of VZTO01011468.1, from coordinate 8,437 downwards.
AATTTGCATGGCAATACTGCTGTTCCAAAGGACCGACTATACGCCTAACTTTCTATAAACTGGTCTGGTGCTGGGGGATTAGCAAGCAAATACTTTGCCTTCAGGGCAGGCTGAAATGACTGGATGTAGAGCTGGCACAGTTTTGATGAGAAAAGCAGTTTTGTCTTGTGCCGATCACTTACTTTGCATGCCTAATTTTGGTTTAAATTGTTCAATTGTTGCAAGTTTGAAGCTCAGGTGTTTAAAAGTTGTTCTTCAGCGCTGAAAAAAACTCTTCCAATAGAGTAGGATCTTGTCAAAAAGATAAGATGATTGCTAGCTGATTGAAACACACAGAGTCCTCAGGAGCTGCTTCAGGACCCCCTGCTGTTCTTTTCGGTGTTGCCTTGCCCAGAAGATCAGCAAAATGTAGCTGTTGTCGAGATGCAATAATGACAGCTTGCACACTTCTCAAATCCTTGCCACTGGAAGCTGGAAGGAGGAAACTGGTGATGCCGAGGAAGGGGTGGTCAAAGTGGGAGCAGTTGTGACCTTCTGTTGCACATTATTGTGCCAGAAGGTTGAAGGAGGGGAGAAGACAGGAGACTTGCTGTTTGGAAAATTAATGACTAGTAGAAAGAATTACAATTCTCCTGGCTTTCAGGAATGGAAGTCTAGTGTTGGAGTGAGGAGTATGTTTTACAAAGCCTTCAGTACTTGCAAAGGGCCCAGTAGTGAGTAATGAGTATTGGTTCAAGAAGACAACTGGTTAAAACTACGTTTTTAATTTTTAAATAGGAAGTGGAAAAGCTAACAACATAAAAAAAAATTACTCCCCTACGAAACCTACTTCAGCTGTGCTTTAGGCATGATTGCTCATTTGTGAGTAAATTAATGTTAAAACTAATATAACTGAATTGGGTTACAGAGCCTGGGTCCCTGGCTTGGTTTTTATTGTTGTTGTTGTTGTGCTTGTTTAATTATAACAATTTTTTTTTTGAGGAAGAGAAAATCCTTCTCTCATACTTTTATTCTTTTCATCTCCCTCCAAATCTTCCCCCTTCATTTATAAGTCTCATGCTACAAGAAGCCAAATAATTTGTCTCCAGTTTTGTGATATAGACATACTCTTCGGCTAAATTAGAGCAAGTGTTTTTACAATCTAAAGCAACAAAGAGATTAGCAGAATGGCCTCTCCGTTATTAAACTGCATACCCCAAATGGCTGAGGACATCTGGTACAAGTTAACACTCTCCTTCTAAAGAGAAAAAAGTGCTGCTTCTGCTCAGCGTGTCTTCTTTGTTGCTCCCAGATACAAGGACACAGAGTATGTGACAACTTCTCATATTCCCTCATGAAGATGAGAAGCTTTATACAGAAAAATCACTGTAAACACAACAAACAGGACTATGTTATACCCAAGGTTATCTGGGTTACATAATGGACTATTGATCCCAAACTCTTCTTTCATGTTTTTCAGTGTGCTACCAGTGCAAAATGCTCCACTTTTTCCCACCAAGATGTTCTCTTGAATGTGTCAACTCTAAAACCATGTAATTTTCATACCGAAAGGGAAAATTTTAACACCAGTTTTGTCCCAGAGTGACATTTCCTTCTTTAAGGCAGACTCCTGGGACATATGAGACTTGGTTAGCACCAGCACTAAGAAGAGAGGCTGTTACCACCTGTTTGCCAAAAGACGTTCTCCATATTCTTCTCTTCATCCTGGAAGCACTGAATGTGAATGAATTTCTAGCAAACTAATTTCTACTCCCCATTCCAACAGCTTTGCGCTTTGTTTTATAGCTATTTATTATTCATTTGATTTAATTATGATTGTTTTCCCCAGGATTTACAGATATATAAGAGATACTTCTGCTAAGTAAAGAGCCAGACCCCCACAATAGAGCAAGAAGAGTCTTTTGCTCCAGACCTGTTCTGGGAAGCTAAAGGAAAGGGAGAGTTGTGACTCTTCACATTATAATACAGTCTAGAATTTGTGAGAGAATTAACTTTTTACCTTGGGCCTAATGTGTGTCCCTGCTGAAAAATTAATCGGTAGCTCTATAAGTATAAATCAAATCCCATTGAAAAATCTTTATAGAGTTGATATTCTATCTTCCTCCCAGTTTGAAACACTTAAAGGAATTTAGATCTGTTCAAAGTTAGTGAGTACTGGGAAGCTTGGCTTTTCTCATCATTGTCGTAGTATTAATTATTGATTTCAAAAATTCTTATGGGACAGAAGGTAATGACATTTCATCTGAGAAAAGTTTGGATATTATGAACTGCAGAAAGTTTAAGTACACGAGTTCAAACTTAACATGGTTTAGTAATGTCTGTGAAAATGAAATTGAATGGCAGGTTACCAAGAGAATTTCTATCTGTAAGTCAAATGCAAAGAGTGAGTAGTCAGAAAGAATTTGGCTAGCTTACTTGTGAATATTCTAAGGTGGAGAAATTGGCACTTAATCTTTTATGATAAATGTATTTTCAAAGATGCATTGTTTTCATAAGCAGCCATTATAGATGATAAAAGACTTGAGACAGATAGGGATGGCTAGTTCTTGGAAATCCACAGGCCCAGGAGACCTATGTACACAAGGGATTGTGACCAAAGCTTAAATGGGTTTTAAGTTTGGAGATATAAGTTGTGATGGGTTTGCCCTTGGCTGGGGGCCAACACACACACACACACACTCTTGCCCAATCCCCCCATCTGAGGATAGGGGAGAGAATTAAAGGGGAAAAAAGGACTCGTGGCTTGAGATAAGGACAATTTAATAACTAAACTACAGAGAGCGACCACCTGGAGCAAGATGACCTAGAGCAAAACAGATCTGGAACCAAAAGAGATGATCTTCTGGAGGGTCCTCACCTCTATACTGGGCATGACCAGTATGTTATGGGATAGATTATTGGCCGCTCTGGGTCTCCATCCTGAACCTAAGATCGAATCCTGGGCTGGTCACTGGGGCTGTGCTCCCTCCCAGCTTCTCCTGTTTGCAGACAGCCAGAGAAGCCAAAGGACCTTGGCAGCCGCATAAACATCACTTTTTATCAGCTTTCTTCTGAGCACAAATCCAAACACAGCCTCTTGTTAGCTATGATGAAGAAAGTGAATTCTGTCTCTCCTGAACCCAGGACATAAGTGTATGCTGAAAATTATATCTCACACTTAACATCTTCACAGGCAAGAGTAAATATAATGCTGAAGAAGGGAACCTTGGTATTCTTGTTTCACTGATAAGAATTCCTTGCATCGGATTTGTGTCTGTTTCTTACCATACGTCAGGGATACGGGTGTCCTGGGGTGTGGAGGTGGATGCTTGCTTACCCTGCTCGTGGAGCTGGCTGCAGCGGTGGTGCTCCTGTTATGCAGCTGAGTAAACATGCCATTGCCTCAGTCTGAGGCTGCATCCCGCCTCCTGCTCCATTTCCTCCAGAAATACAAGATTAATCAAACGTACTGAGAGGAGATAAGATCTGAAATGATAAACAGGAAGATCAGAAGTTTTATCACAGATGCGATGGAAGATTTTATGCCCAGAGTACTGGTCTGATTTTGTCACCAGACTGAACATCTCAGAAGATTCAAGTCTGAATGGCTGAACTAGGCTTGCTGTGAAGGCTCCAATTTATATACTCATTAGTTATGCTTTTTTCTTGAGATCCAGAACTTTTTTTTTCTCAGCACCACTTGAATTTTCTTCCTCTTTAATGTTTTTCATCCGTTTGGCTTTAACAGCCTCTGAAAGATGAGGGCTTTAACATACAGTACTATTGTAAATGTGATCTTCTGCAAACCTAACCACAGCCAGGTGGGATTAGGGATGAGATTGCTGGTTTGTAAACTCCCTTATTGCTAGATATGCCTGCAGATGCTAAGGGGGAAGTGAGAAAAACGGAGAGACAGATGCCAAGGGCTGGAAATGCTGATGCCATTAGCTAAGGGACAGGAAGATTTTTTCTTTCTCCTTTTTTTTTTATTCCACAGAACACTCTTTGAGATGGAGTGTTTTAAGAAAGTTGTCTGTTAGTAGCAGTGCCCTAACAACTCTCTGAAGATTAAGAACACTATGGTCTGCAGGTCTTTTGCCCTTTCTTAATCATCTGAGCTTTTGAAAAATTCAGTCGGTTGCCTAGTCCTTTCAAAGGTAAAAAGTCAAGTCTCGGGCATCTGGCTAACCTCGTGTCTCACCAGAAGGCTTCTACTTGTGTTCAAGGGGACAGTGGAAACTGATTTCTGCTGAACACTCATTGCAAAGGCCTTTTTGATCAAAAAGAACTTTTATTTTCATACCTAAGTATTACTTTCTGAGCTATTTCTCCTTGAGCGTGCCCATTTTTGATAGTCAAATACATGTGCAGTCATCACACCTTCAAGAATTTTTTCCTGAACTCCCACACTGCTTAGAGTACACTGAAGTTGTTCTTTGCCATAGAACTTTGACCAGTTCCCTCCTTGAATGACTGATCTCGAGGGAAGAACTGATCTTTTCTGTAGATAATGTTCTACTGTGCACTCTACTAATAGCGAACACTGATTTTTCATTCAGCTTCCTTTTTTTTTTTTTGTTTCTCTTAACATGTTTTGCTGTGCCAGCTCCCTCAGTCATAGTGGAAAGTTTTAGTTTGTCTTACTTTGTTTGGCTTCTTTTTTTTTTTCTTTTTAAGATGTTGCATTTCAGGCATTTCTCTTGAGCTTAATTCTGATAAAAGCTTGCTGTTATCAAATCAGGCTAAAATAGTTGTCCTTTCATTTAAGACGGTTGCTAGTGAAGGTATAAGTGAAACTCCTGTTGGATTCTCCGGCTGCTATGAGTGTTTCACTGACACTTTTCTGCAGAAAAAAAGGTTTGTTACTCGTTACTGGGGGGATAGCTGAAGCTAGGGGCAAACGCTGTGAAGAAGTCAGCTGCAAACAAGACTCTAGTCAATGATGAGAAATTAAATTCTTTGTAAGTAGTTCTGTACTAATGTGTATGTTTTTCCTTCAAGCTGAGTTTTAACTTTCAATATAAAGGAGAGCTCATTTTTCCCTTCTCCAGCCATATCGCCAGAATTCCTGAACGAAAAGTCTCCTTTGCCCGGTCTGAGTGCAAGTGACTCTTTCTGGAAGCAGTTTTCCTACCATGAAAAATATGTGACTGGCCCAAGTCACTAACTCTTATTGATAGAAATTTTATCGATTTCAGTATGACTATCCACACGGGCCAGAATTGTAGAAAAAAGCCTGAAAATACTGTCTGGCAGGTGCATGCAGCCTGTTCCATGGCCTCCCGTTTGTTCCCATGTACTGCTTGGCAGCGTATAGGTTTAATTTTTGATCTAGTCATGGATATGATGTACCTGCAGTTTTGTATTGTGCTAAATATTATGCTTTAAGGTTTGATTAGGAATGGTGTTGTATGTACTCCTTCCTCTCCCATCCCTGCGTTTCCACTGAGTAAATGTCTTTTCTGAAATCTCAGCATACGTGTACAATTTTAAGCATATGTAGGAGGCTGATGTTTCACATGTGTTGGAGTTGTGTTTTTCCCTCTGAGAGGTCTCTATGCATTCATTATCACCTGATGTGTGTTTTATTGATGTAAGTGGTAATTTTACAATGTGGAGGCACAGTGAGATGCAGAGAAAAAGAATTCGATCCTCTTTATGCCCCTGTGTTTCTCTCATTCATTTCTTATCCTAGGATTTTCATGCAGATTGAGAATAATGATGGCATAAAAGACCCTAACATAAACAAGAGTGTAATAGCGCTTTGTTCCATCTTTGTGCTACAAAGAGAGAGTGTATAATGGCTGAGCTGAAAGTTTCTGAAAAAAGGGGGAAAAATGAATTGTTCTTGGCTCCTTGGATTATTTCAGCAGCTGAATTTCTTACGAGTGCAATAAAAACTGTAATTAAACATAAAATGGGGGGAACAATTCAAGCTGCTGCAATCTTGTAAAAAAAACACACCCTAATTATCTTACTATTCCTGGCCTCTTTTTGGCTGCAAAACTTTTTTTCCTTTTATTTTTATTCCCCCTTCCCCCATTTCTTTCTCTTTTCTTCCCATCAGTGCTCTATATTACAGTCTCGTATGGCTTCACAGTTTCTGCTGTGACAGAAGCACATGGAGCATCAGAACTCGGAGCTGCCTTGGAAGGTTTGATATTAATTGCACAGAACATTGTTACTCCGAGCACAGAGCAGCATGACTGACAAATCTGGCTCCAAAACAATTTGAGCAATTTTCTTGTTGCAGTGGTGATTATGGCATGGAACATTATGTAGCTCATTTAGGAAGCTTATATTTAGGAGATGTTTTTATTATTGTTGTTTAGAACAGTTTTTAAAGTCCTTTAGAAGGAAAAAGTAGGTCTCATTTTTGGATTCAATTAGATTAGCAAATGTTAATGGTCTATTTTTGTCCTCTTCCAGTCATCTCCACTTGCCCACTTAAAACTGTGTGATCCATTTCTCACAGAAGCCCTGGATGGTGTCTTGTTGGCTGCCTTCCTCTTTTTGATGTTAAGTGTCAGAATAAGGAGTTTCCTTAATTTAAGGACCAACCTGGGGGTAAATTCTGCTACTTAAACCCAGTTCAAAGAGTGGTTCACTGCCTAGTTCTTAATTCTGAATGCTTAAACCTTTCTTTGAACCTTTAGTTCTGTTTTGGTTTGAACTTGGGGAAGACAAAGCTGCAAAAATTAAAGTAAATGCTTTTGGAGCACCTTGAGAATGCTAGGGCTTGGCTTGTGGATAAGGAATTTGGAGATCAAAAATGTCCATTTCCCTCATTTGGATGAAGTCTTATGATCACAGTGGTGGGAAGCACGCAAATAACGCCCTCTGCATGTTTCAAGCCTTGCAACTCTTTCCAAAATCAGTGCAAATTAACCCAGCCTTTATGCTGTCCTGACCCAATTGTGTTTTTTCATGGCTCTTAGAGGGCTGGTTTTGTGGTCAGTAAAGATAACACTTCAGCAACCCTTTTTTTTTTTTTTTTCTTTCATTTGCAATATTTATTGTGGTGGCTGCAACTGAGAAACCAGCTCTGGGTCACTGAAAACTATCCTGTACGCTGGGTATAATGATTTGCTGAAGCTTGTGTTAAAAATTACTGAGACTTAGTGTCATAAAAACGTAGATTGCTGGCACAGTGAATTTGCAGGCTCTCCAAGTATCTACTTCCAGGCAATAGGTTCAGTATTTAGCAGTATTGTCTTTGCAGCTTGGCTGTCTAAGGGGCTGTTCACATGGGGTCTGTCTGACACCCGAGGTATGAATGTCCATACATTTCAAAACCAATGAAAATGAAGTCTTGATGGAGACCACAAAGAACTCATTTTGTTAAAATCACAGCAGCCAGAGGGGGAAAAAATATTATGCGACAAGGTTATTTAGAAGAACTGGAGGAGAACAAGTGAGGTCAATTGAAATTGTCACTAGCAGTGTCCCTATAGGCTTGGATCTAACACACATGTAGACCTTCTGAAAGGACCACAAGTAATATACCAGTGGGCTTGTGGGGCAGTTGATTGAATTTGCTGTGGATTTTTAATCTGAAGGTTCTCTTCTGGCCTCATGACTAGATGAGAACACTGCTGGTCATGTTTGATTAGTCCTAGCTTATGTTCTCTTGGTGGTAATTTCGGGCCCTCATGACTCTCCTTTGGAAATGTCTTTACTGGAAACAATGGACTAATTGTTCTTTAACAAATACAACAATTAATGCATTTATCTACTTAATCTCTACAATACAGAATAGGTGCCTTGAGCTTAACTTGAAGGGTGTTAGAACATGAAAACAGTGGTAAATACTTGGATTGGAATCTGTCAGAGGTTGTGCCTCCTTTTGGAAAGACCAGGTTGACTCACTACAACTATTTTTTTGTTTTACTGTTGGATACAGCTCTCTCATGTTCAGCCACAGTGGGCAAATCTACAGTAGAATACGAGGCTACTCTATTTGGGATTCATTGATGTGGGTGAAGTTCTTTGCTCCTGTGATCCAAAGGTTTAGTAGATTTATCCAGTTGCTCTGTAGTGGATGTTCCACAAAGCACTTCTCATTAAAAGACATTATTCCTGGCATTCATTTCTGTGTGAGCATGATACAGAGGTCTATGAGCAAATTAGCCCGACGAACTGCTGGTGGAACACAAGCACTTTGTACACTAATGCGTCGGGTACAATGAAGCTAATTTACATGTTCCATTCAGTTGCTTTATGTGCCATTCTGCTTCCTTCTTTACCTTTCCTAAGTGTTGGAAACATCTGGTACTATGTAGCTCAAATATTGATAATTAATTTTGGGTGCATATTTAAAACTTTTCATTCAAGTATAGAATTTTCTCTTCAAACATCATGGGCAGAATAAAGGACTAAAGCCAGCCAAACTCTTGATTGTTTTTGGCAATTTTGTGCCTCAGCTGAGAGATTTTGGCATCTAGGATTGTGGTTTTTT
>VZTO01011466.1:148921-199033 GCA_013400615.1 Syrrhaptes paradoxus | reverse complement strand
AATTGTCTAATCATATGAATGAGAATATGTTCTGTTGAGAAGAATGAAGGTGTTTGCATTGTTTTAGCTAATGAACTTTTATTCGTTGTGAAATCTTCTTGAAGGTAGGACCATTTTCCATGTAGTTCTGAATTCAGGAAGTGCTGTGTGGCCAATAAATGTAGTTTGTTCTTAAATGAATTAAAATTAAAGGCTTCTGCTTGAAATAAAGCAAAAAGCTGTCTTCAGTTTTCCAGACAGCAAATATTGGTCTTGCTTTCTGAATATGTAGTCTTCTAAATAACGTTTTCTTGAAAACATGCCTTCTCAGTTGCTTACAGTATGTACGAAAGCTATGTTTAGTTCAAATATGAGTAGTCATAAAAAACAGATTGTGAAATAATTTGGCAAATTTGGTCCTGAGTTAAGTTTACCACCTAGTCAACAACTTACCCTTGAAATCATTAGTACTTCCCTTGTGCAGTAAAGAAAATTCCTTTGTGACAGAATCCATATGAAAAAGTTCGATATTTCTGCTCTTGTGTATATTTTGTCTAATTTAGTGAAGTGAGACAAATTATTGCCTGATGGTTCTGTTTTGAACTGAGATGGTTTGATTTAGACATTTACAAAGGACAGACAACTCTTGGGAAAGTAGGTAGCATCTTTTAGCTAACATAGTTTTTCAGACTTACATTATGAATAAGCTGTTATGAACAAAGACAGTGAAGCAGTTCCTTCTTTACAGGGTTTAACACTGACATCAGCGTGGTTTCTGAAAAACCTGGAGTCCTCAGCCTCTGCCTGTTGGGTGAGTTTCATTAATGTTTGCAGTTTGCTTTTTAATACAGAAGCAATACTCTGTATAAAAGCATCACTTTAGTTTTTGGAAGTTAGCTTGCTTATTTTTAAAGAATCTTATTTTGAGATGACAATAGATAAGAAAGAAATATACACCGAATGTTTAGAAAGGATATTGAGCACTGTTCAATGTTAATGCAAGTTGGAATCTTCACAAGGTGAACCGTGATAAACAAAAAAAACTGCAATAGTCGGTAGGTATGTGAACTGTTATTGAGTATATCCAGTAAGGGATCACTCAGAAAATTAACTTCTTACATGTTCAGTATTGATGGGCAGCTGGTCTTCGCCTGTTATCTGGATTTCAGTTAACATTTTGTTTTGTGATGGAGAAGGATAACCATAGAACCATCCTTTTTACCTTTGCTTTGATTTATGTATGCAAGTGTTCTTTACCATTATATTGGTCTGGGTGACAATAACCGTGGGTGGTAGAATGGCTGTGGCAACAGAACCGTACACACTTGTTAAGCGGATATGCTTCTGCCTCCTTTTTTCCAACTCTGTTGTCACACATCCTCATTTCCCTTCCGGATTCCTCTCCTCAAAATCAGATTATAACTTCTCAGGCCCTACCTTTTCTCCCAGTCTGTCGTGACCCAAAGATTTACCTGGCCTACAGGTGTCTAAAGATGCCAACAGTGGGCTTGCAGAATTCTGTAATGCACAAGCACATGGTGTCTTTATTTCCTATATTGCTTTATTACAGATTACTACTAGTAAAGTGAGTAGAGTTATGACTAATAAAACAAGTATGTATGTATTACAATGGTAGCAGCAATCAGTAGTAACAGTGAGCATATATTTCAATATTTCAAGTTACTACAAAATTATTGCTAGTAAAGCAGCAGATACACTTGTGATCAGTTACCTGTATGTGTGACTGTGTGTATATATTATTCAAAATTGTACCAGTATAGTGCTCAGCAAACCACTCCAAGGAGTGGGGCCTCAAAATCAACAACAGACAGAGTCTCACTTCGAAGGTGATCCGTGTTGCGGAGTCTGGAGTCAGCCAGGTGACCCTGGCAGTGGTCTGATAACTTGCCTAGGAGAGCTCGAGGAGAAGTTCGTGCAGGAGGAGTTCTGTGTGTGTGAGAGAGAGACAGACAGACAGACACACAGGGACAGATTCACCCTCCCTTTTGGGTAAAAAATAAGTTATTTTTATGTCTCAGAGACACAAGGGGGCACAGGACAGCACCACCTGGAACAGCCAATAGATGATGTTTTATATTCTCTCAGACCAGTTTTTATTTTTCCAGACTGTTTTTCTGCTCTTTCAGCTAGAAGAGCCAATAGCAGTTGCTGATTTTTTTCTTAGAATGTTTTCCATCTTTTCCAGACTATTTTTCACCTTTCCAGATGATAAGTTGGTGTTACAGCTCCTTGGTTTTGTGCCTGTCAACGGTATCTCCAGATACCTCCGGTGTCTGGGTACCCAGCTGCACTTCTCAAGGATATTTCCGATTCCTCAGCCTAGTTCCCAGGATGGCAAGTGTTCTCTCCATCACTATTTCAGCAGATTTCTGTTCAGTATTTTCCCAGATCACCTTTGTGGCTGCCCCCATCACCATCTCATACACACAGCTCTGAGATGTATTCTCCTACTTATCCCGTTCTTTTTTACAAGCTGAGAATCTCCTCATCACTTACATAAGTTTATCCTGTTTGCCCACCTCAGCCTGCTCAGCCCTTCAGAGCTGCCTGACAGCAACGTGCACCCGCCAGTCTGACCCATACGAAGGGAACAGGTGGTGACAAGTTAATACTAATGCAGTGATCACTGTACACAGAAGCCAGGCATCACTTCTGTCTACCACATGGCAGTGGTTTGTTTACCAAAACTGAACAATAGCATAAATACAATATAGTTTAGGAACAGCAGAATAGAAAAAGTACTAAAACTGAAAATAAGATATATACGATATATGTGGCTATAGTTGTCAGTCTTAGGTCTTTGATAGAGTCATCTTTGTCATGCAGCCTCAGTAGTGTTAAACATTTTGATTCTTACTTTGTTTTCTGAATGCAAATTTTGACATTTCTGTCACATCATACCATCTAGCTGATGTAACGGAAATAAACTGAAAAAATGAGAGCATTAATTTCATGCTGCCATCTGCAGACCTATAAAAATATGGAACCTGGATAGCTAGGAGAAAATACTAGGTGTTGACAATGAGGGTGTAGAAGTGGCTTATTAAACATTAGTTTTATGACTGCCTCACCAAAAGCAGAGGTAAATAAATAGTTTTCTGTGTTCTTGTGTTTCTCCACTGCAGTTGTACTCTAATCTAACAGCATGCCAAGCTCTTGGAAATATGTGTGTGATGAATATGAACTCATTGAGTTCTTCAAGCACTGATGCCTGTGGTTTATTTCAGTATATTTATGTCAGTACAGCAAGGCTAGGCACTGTTCATTCAATACCCTACTGGTAAGTTGCCTTTTCCATAACTTTCAGTCTTCAATAATGTTTTATGGAAATTATTATTCTAAATGTTCTTTGATGCAAAGACGTTATGTTTCTTTAGAGAAAACATTGTAATTGTTTTCAGGAGGCATAATCTTCCATGGCTATATTACGGTGATCAACCAGGATTAGCATCCCGAGTGCTTGAGGCAAATAATTTCCCTACAATCTTCAGTTTTAAAGGAACAGTTAAGGTAGGTGTTGGGTAGTAGACATGGGGAAGCAGACATTAGGAAGAGGACATAATCACATAAAGAGGTTTAGATTTATTGCAGATTTGGCTCTACTAAAGATAATTTTTAGGCAGTTACTGTAACAAAACTCGGTGTGAGATCTTACAAAAGAAGGCAGAAATATTTATGTAAAAAGTCTCTAGGTAAGATGATTTTACTGACCTACATTCACTCACTCACACATTTTTTTTTGCTCACGCTCTCATACCCACATTCTGTTAAGATGTGCTTCCCTGAGTGGTCTGACCAGGATCAATTGTGCGTGACACAAGCAGCAAGGGATGCCAGCTATTAAGCCCTCATTGTGTCCCCAAGGTTCTTCTGGATTGGCAGTGATGAACTAGTAATTAGACAAATCTTATATACACCTTAGGTGTTAATAGTTCTTTTGGCATTGTTCTTTGCTTCAGAATCTTTTTCATGTCAATCTATGTAAATCTGAGGCCAAGTTGGTCTTTGTCTTTTTCCCTTGTTTGAAATACATACATCAGTATTGTCAGTTTTCTTGGCGAGCTAATTGGGAAAAGAGGGGCATATGTGATGTCCTGTAACTGCTGCCATTCTCCTGGTGCCAAAGTGCAGGGTCTTCTGCTGACGAGTTGTCTGTGCCTTGGTTTTATCACAAGTCATTTCTCAGCTTTATTCCTGGGAACAATGTTCTTCATTATTGCCATGCGGTATTTAACCCTTTCTTTCTGTTGTTTCTGTTGCTTACACACACATTTCTATCCCTATGTCATTTATACCAACCTTAATATTTTTGTTACAAATCTCTATAAGTGGAGTTATATCAGAAATTGATTCAGTCTATTACTCCAGCCTTTTCATCTTCCTACAGTGAATTAGAGGGGAAAAAAATAAGAAGTAAAGAAAAACAATCACTTCAAAGTTAACAAAGTCAGGTATTCATCCCTAGGAGGGATGGACTGCTTAAGTAGCTTGTTAACTGGCACAGTTTTAAGAAGGAATCAAACAGCAAATCAAACAGTAAAGTGTTTTATTTTACAGATTCATTGTAAAATTAGAATAACTGGAATAGTTTATTCAAGTTAAGCTGATCACAGAAAGTAAGTAGTGCTAGCGATAACCTGTCAGTTATACTGCCAAATTTATCTTAAGTTTCTTTATTGACTCAAAAATAAAATAATGGGGGTTTTTAGCCATATTCTAAAAGGTTGTATTTAAAATTAAACAGTGTGGCAATGCAGCAGTTGTTTTAGCAACTAAAATACTCATTATTCTTCCTAATACTGAAGGTCCTGGAATCCCTCAAGATGGTATACATTAGAAATCTGCATGGACTTCTGATTAGTTTAGGGCATGTCTACCTATGTAGAAGTTCCTTTGTAACTTTTTCCACATCACTAGTGAAGCCGTAGAAGAATAGTAAAGTATGTTTTTTTGAAAAAGTAAACTGCCAAAACCAAGATTAAAAACATAAAATCAAAGGTAAAAAATTAAGCATTATGCTGAAAATTTTAGGGAAGCATCAAACGATGACACAGCAGTCCTAAAATGTGTACGTCCACTTTATGGCAGTTTCATTGTTCTTTTATCTTTTCTCATCATCAGGATGTAAAGCTGGAATTTATTGCAGCCTCATTTGATGCAGCAGGAAACTTTCTTAAATGGCAAAGTTTGGAAGGAGGTATCTTACAGGTATGTTTGATTTTCATTATCTTTTATTGGTACCATAACATTGTGATTGCCTTTAACCAAATTAAGATAAAGGACAAGAATTTAATTACTGACGGCTCATAAGATAACTATAGAGCTAGGTTAGGGAAAACAGCCCATGATGCTTGCTTACGATGATCTCTACAAAATCAAAAGTATAAATTCAGCAACATTGCCTTAATCCATTGGACCAATATAAATTTTGAATATTGGAAAGCTCTGAAAAACAATGCTAATAATTTAGAACCACCCATTTCTTTCTTCCGTTCAGCACCCAGTTACTCATATATGGAATTTATTATTATTCCACTTTTTCTTTTTTAGAAAGCTGTATTCTTTAGCTCTCAGTCCACGTATATTTGTAGGTGATTCTATGAGTATGTCCCTATTAGATGCTGTCACCTGTTTTCACATATTATGGGGATGACAAGCCGAACCAGTAGTTTTGTCACTGTTAAGAGAGGTAGGAAAACTGGTCTACCACCCCATTTACTTTCAGTTCTCTTGGGATTTTTTGCTTGCTTATTTATTTTGGTTTTAAATATAAAATGTACACTTTTGCCTGTATCTCTCTCGCTTTTTCATAACAGAAAGTTATAAAAACTTGCTGGGAGACTTTACGTAGAAATGGGCAACACTGGCTAGAAGGTTCACAGTACCTTTGGATACTCTACCCTCAGATTTCAGTGGCACACATACGTTCTACTTCAGCAGTACCATGCTGTGTAGGTAGGGTGTGAAAACCACAAGTAAGCAGCAAGTAGAAAGTGCAATAGTAATTAGCCTAACAGTTAGCAGAAATTGGCAGCTGGGAAGCATGTTATGGGGAAGAATTTGTTTAGCAGTCCAGTGGTGATCTAGGCACTCTCAGCAATTCCCTAAGCAGGCAACAATAGGAACACTAGAAAGAACAATTGGGAATTGTCTGTCCCCTTTCCTAGGCTCTTCGTGTCACTCTTGGAGCATTGTCACTTCACACGCTCCAGTGTCTACAGAAGAGCAGCTGACATTCAGGATTTAGATAGTGACTGCCATTTCTTCTGTTATTGTCTCAGGATGAACTGTCTTGCATCTGCCTCTCAAATTTTAAGGAAAACTAGTGTCTGAGAAAACAAGTTACTAAGCCAATTACTGTGCATAGAAAATAATATATTCTGACAGATTTTAAGGTTTATTGGGACACATTAATTTCCTAAATGCAGAGCTTTTAGTAGCTATCAAAAATCCATGGGAAGGGAACAGCTTTTCCATTCAAAGCCTCTTTAAATGCAACAGATTGTGCATGATAATAAGACATCACCATTCTGAAGCGATCTCAGTGCATAATTGTAGCAATTTCCAGAATTTCTGTTGCGCACTAATAGACTTGTGTTTTATGTAAATTTAGACTTGATTTTCATTTTGGGAAAATGGCTATGCCCTCCACTGAGTGCCATGCTCTTTTAGTTAGAATTTGGACCATTTTGCTGGCTTCTGCTTAGAATGACTTGTTCTTTTCAGAAAATGTGCAAGTTACATTGAAAAAGGAAAAAAATCTGTTACTTGCCATGACAACTTTGATCCTCAGAGAATGCTAGCTTAAGAGAAAGGAGGGCAATATGAATGTGGAGTTCTTTTCTCATGGGATTCTTGGGTTTAGCAGAAGCCACTAATAAAGCTTGAGACAGCACATTGCATTGAACATTCAGTCCTCAGAAAGATTATTCTTGCCTGGTTGAATGCTGCTGTTCATGCATTTAAACTTTACTGATGAAATTGAACAATACTATGAAAGTAAGAATAAGCTAAAACAGCGTTTTAAGAAAACTGGTATCAGTAGAATAAATAATTATGTTTACTCTTCAAAGTCAATCCCTATTTTTAAAAAGTTGAACAAAATATCTTTTGTGAGAACTGTGAATACATAAACTGCTTGAGGTACCTGTAAATATTTAATGTGAGAAAATTATACCTTTGAATTAACCTAAGTATAATTATGTTTTGTTCAGCTTTGTCCTGATACTCAAACTAAACTGAATGCAGCTTATACATTTGGAACAACTTACCAACAAAGTGTAAGTAGGAGATAAAACACTGAATTTTGAATTAAGTTGCTTTATATATCATCAGTATCTTATCTCCAAGGAGCAAGACTCCACAACCTCCCTGGGCAACATGTGCCAGTGGTGGGTCACCCTCCATGAAAAAGTGTTTCCTGATGGTCAAAGGAAACCTCCTGTTTCAGTTTTTGTGGACATTGCCTCTGGTCATGTCACTGGGCAGCACTGAAAATACCCTGGCTCTGTCTTATACACCCTCCCTTCAGATGTTTGTACACATTGGTAATAACCCCTCTGAGCCTTTCCATCTCCAGGCAAAACAGTCCCAGCTCTCTCAGCAGTTCCTCATAGGAGAGAGAGGTGCTCCAGTCCCTCCATCATCCTAGTGGCCTGTGCTGGACTACATCAAGTAGCTCCGTTTCTCTCTTGTACTATTATGGGGCCCAGAACCAGACACAGTACTTCATGACTTCAGTGTTTATGTTTCTTGACTGCAGTGTTTAGGCTGTTTCAGATTTTATCTCTGTGAAATTTGCTAGGGTATTTTTTCCTGATCTGTTGAAAAATGTTAGGAGAGCTTCCTTCTCCGCATTAGTCATTCTAGTCAATTGCAGTCATTTCCAAGAGGTTTGTATAAAATCATCAGTACTTTGTAATTACTTGCAAATAGCCCGAATGCCTTGTCTTTTGTGAAGAAGATTCCACCATAATTTTGTAGTGGAAGAATTCAAAACTTGACAAAAACATTAAATGGCTAAATTGATCTTTTTATCTTAACATTTTTTTCTTTGTAGTGCAAAATTTCAGTTTCCAAGATTTTATTGGATTTTGCTAATCCAATCTTTTATGACCTGTTCCTTGAATATAATGGTGACAATGGACAACAATATCTTTGGGCTGTGCCAGTTTTAAACTTGAACCTTCAATACAGTGAAATGTTTGTTAATCAAGGTAAGACTGTCATAGTAACATTTCTGTGGCTTTAAATGAACTGAATAACTTTGGATAGAAAGAATTTGTATTAATTACAGTTACTGAGTTGTTTTTACTGAGTTGTTTACTGAGATACCACAACACACCATAAGTTGTTTCTGTTTTAAGAATTTTAAGAATTCAATATTTTGTGGGCAAGTTCTGATAGTGTTAAGTGTTAGCTTTGGTTGCATACACTGGCCCAATCAATAATAAAGTAATCTAATTTCATTATGTATTTGCTAAATTGAAAATATATATAATTTTACATCCTGAATACGTTTATATATATTATACAGTTATATGTATTGTTTCTAGTAGATTTCGTTCTTTTTGCATTTTGAATTAATTTTTTAAATATTATGTGATTGTCCTGTTTTTTCAAAGGCAATAATATGAACAACTGGCTTTTGACTCGTCGATTCTTTTTGGTGGATGCGCTAAGTGGAAAAGAAAATGACTTGGGAAAGCCACCAAGAGTAATTCGGATTGCTAGCAAAATAACAATAAGGTGATTAATTGCATATAATAAATAGTACATAGAAAATAAAGCCAATTTTGTGCAGTCTGCATTTTGTTGTCTTAAAAGAAAATTATTTTATTTTGTTGTTTCTGTATGTCCTGTGCTGCCTTTTCCATTGCATACTTGGAAAAACCAAGAGTTTACATAGGTTCTTCTGATGAGTGAGTGAGAAAACGTAACATTGACTTGTAGGGGTTAAAATTACTGTGATTATTTTCCACGTACGATGGATCAGACTATGTATGCATCACACAAGTTAGCAGGCATTCAGTCACCTCTTAGAAGCAGCTGTCATCTGTAAAGACCTAAAAACTCCTCTGTTCATTCTTTTTCAATGTGTATGTTGCTGACTATACAAGGATGCTATTTCATACTCCATATTCTTTTTTGTAGTATTTTTACAAACTGTTGCCTGTTCTGTTATACAATCCAGAATAGGCTTGTAGTCATTTAACTGAAATTGTGAGACTGCCTGTTAGGGTTGTTACAGGTGGTTCTTTTCTCCTTCTTTATATTATGTCTTCCTCTGAGATGACTGTCTAAAAATTGAGATCTCCCTTTTCCTTCAGCTCTTCTTCACAACTTACTGGTTAAAAAGCTTGCTGAGTAGCACTGAGTACTGATCCATACAAGTAATCGTCCTGAAGGTTAATTTAATGTACTAACTCCATTTTCTGAGAACTACATATTACATTACTTCAAAAAAATAAGGTTTAGCTTCCGTATCCTAGGGGAACCCTTTCCCACCTCACCTTCAAAAAAAGGATAATGCCAGAAATCCAAAATAGAAAAGGTCACTCTGTAATGTTTTGAGAAAAGTTGCCTTTTAGAGTTGACTTCAGTTGCAGCTGTCGTAATGTGAGCAGTAGGTAAGGACCGATTCAGGTATTTTTGTGCAAATAAACAATCCTTCCCAGCACTTTGGTTTTTTTTATATACTTGTGTACACTCCAGTTTCTTTTAAAATGTGAATTTCCATGTCATTGGCTTTGAAACTCACATTTTATTGATCAGGTTTTTCTGTTCATTTGGTATTTTCTTATTAGTACAAGTTTCAATGAATACTTTCCAAGCAGCTCATCCATTTCCCGTATTGAAAATAATACTCTGTTTGTATTTCTGCAGTATTCGTCTGGTATCCCATACGCAGAGAGGAACTATCTACCCTCCTCTAATTACTATTGCTTACACAGATGTGCTTGTCCAAAACCCTGAAACTCAGAGTGTGATGGTGAGATCTTTGTGCTATCTTAATTGAACTGATTTGTTAATCATACTTTTAGTTCTGTTGGAGTTCCAGTTGAGTGAACGTTTTTTGGGGTGTAAATCTGGTAAGCAGTTTCTAGTTCTGCTCAGTTTTGGAGTTGCAAGTTTTCACTAAAACTTAAAGCTTTTAAAAAACGAAGCGGCTAAAAGTATTTTCTTTTTAATTTATCTTCAATCTTTTTTAACTTGGAATACTTAGAATTTTACAGTTGGTTGTGTAATGCTAAATTAGGCTACAGTTCAAAAAAAATTATTTCCACAAAAAATACCAGGAAAAATGCTGTCAGATGTATACCATAAAAGAAGATATATGCGGTGCTTGTATAGCAGCCCTACAGGGGAATTCCCACCAACTGAAAATGGGAAAACTACCACAGTCTGTAATGGTTGTAGCATTTCAGAATTTCTGTGCATATTTATTTTTTGTATCTTAATATTCAGGTTTCTTTCTCAGTCAATTATGAGATGAATCAGTCAGAGGCTCAGATTCAGACTGATGTAAGTTGTATTTCCCTTTAATTTGTCAATATAATAATTTACTTGTATTTTGTGTTTTTTTAAAAATACCTGCAAATAATTTTTTATTCTCTTCAGATCACGCTGGGTGTGTTGGGCGGGCTCGCAGTGTTATGGTCCCTTCTCAAGACTGCAGGCTGGAAGAGGCGTACAGGAAGTTCTATAATTGACTTGCAGGTATGAACAGCTGGCAATCTAAAAAGGGGCACATCCTCCTCTCTTGAAGGAGACCTTTGTTATCATTCCCTGTGACATAACTGTTCTGTTTCTTCAGGTAACTGAAATAATTTCTCACCTAGCTGGATAGAACTGTGACCTGGAGTTAGGCTCACTTGAGGAAGCATGGTTTTTGCTTTTTCTTGGATTCTGATGTTGTCATTTTTGCTAAAAATAAAGGCATTTATAGAGCTGTTCTGGACTTAGTTTCCAGAATAATTCTTCTTTGAACAAAGACTAGCTACCAGAAATATATGACCACAGCAGAAAAGTTTTGTTCGGGGCTACTTTTCAGTACTAGAGTTTCCTGTAGTGTGAGCTGCATAACATTTTATATGAATGTATATATACATTACTTAATTAGTTTTACAGATCTCTACAGTGTGTTTTTATAATTGCAGACAGTTTTGAAGTTCTTACTGTTTTATGCCGGAGACCTTGCCAACGTTTTCTTTATCATCACAGTGGGCACAGGAATTTATTGGCTTGTGTTCTTCAAAGTAAGTGTTTTTCCAGATTTGGGTGTTATGAAAACCTATTAATATTGCTTATTCACCCTCCATAAAATTCATTTTCTTTCTTTTTTCTTTTTTTTTTTTTCCTCTTTCTGGTCAGACTATTGAGGCAAGTTCTGTATTATATTCTGCTTTGTGTACTTAAATGTTTGTGTTCACCTGTTTCTTTTTCTTAGGATTCATTGTACTTGCAGTCTGCTTAATAGTAACTTAAAAGATTTTACAAATTCAGAATGATTGCACATTGAATATTGATCTTTTTCTGCAAAAAGTTATTCACTCCTAAGTACTAAATATGTTGTTACATATGCCATCCATGCTATTTCAATGTAACTTCTCAATTATAGGCGCAGCAGTTTGTCTCTGTCCTTTTACCACTTCCATCTCAAGAAGAAGATTTTGTTACGTACATAGCATGTGCCTTTAGTTTAAAGGTAAATATTTTTTCCTCAGGCATTAAAGATATTTCAACATATGTTTCTGCATATTTTCAGTAGGCTTGTTTTTAAACATATTGTACAGTTCATTTTGTTAGTGTATGCATGTAAACAATTATTTTATTCTAAGAATTTAATAATTTTTCCATAAAAAATTATTTTGTGGCGTTTTTATAGGCAAACAAATGCTTAAGGAAGATGATCTATGGAAACGTACTCTTTCAAGGATAAAAGTGTATGTCACTTGTTATATTTCATGAATGACATGTGCAATGATAGTTTCTTCATCTTTGTCTATGTGCTGATGCTGTCCTTACTTGTTATATTTCTCCTTTTTCATTCTTAGACTCTGCACTTCTTACAATTGCTGGTTTCACAACTTACTATAGATATTTTCTTTATTGACTGGGAAAGACCTAAGGGCAAAGTTCTTAAAGCCGTTGAAGGTAACTCAAACTATGCTTATTTGTATGAACAGCTTTGGTTAAATTTGGATATTTCTCTCAAGTGTTAAATTTCAGAGCTTTATTGTATGTATTCTTCTTAGGTGAAGGTGTTGTTAAAAGTGCTGCTGCGCCTGTGAGCATATGGAGGACATATTTTATAGCAAATGAATGGAATGAAATTCAGACAGTGAGAAAGCTAAATCCCCTCTTTCAAGTGCTTGCCGTTCTTTTCTTCCTGGAGGTATTAATACTATAATTTCTGTTGTTATTAATTTTTTATGCTTTTCAACCAGAGTGTAACATAAGGGTCTGTTTTTTAATTCTTGCGTTCTCTGTGGTGGTAGGGGGTGACTTTCAAGTTCACTTGGAAACACGTAGCTATTTTACTACATTTTTAAATTTATGTGTACATATGTATAGGTCATTGCAATATTCATTAAGGAAGACTTAAAAAAAAACAAAGCAACTTTTCATTACCTTAGAAAAACTTTATTAGGTTTGTTTGGGTTCTTTTAAGGTACTGAGTTACCCTAAATGGCGTAAGTGACTGATAAATCTATGTACACACTCAATTCTTTATTTGCCTACTGGATCCCTCCTGCCATAGTCTACAGCTTTATTTCTGGTTTCATATGTATCTGTACTGAGTTTCCTTCCTGCTAATTTGCTATAGTGGCCTTTTATAAAGCAGGAAATGAAGGGTGCCAGTTCTGTTCCTGGTGGCATAACAGTACGCCTTCAGTTACAGCTTAAGGATACGTGAGAAATTGTGCTCTAGCTTTTGGTTTGTTTCTTCTGTAGTTTGGTACGTACTTTTATTTTGGGAACTATTCTTGCAGCATGTAGCATATGGTTGTTTATGTGAGGCTCTTTTACCTATTTTTAATACTTGTATTCTTTTTTTTTTTTACTTNATTAGGTTTGTTTGGGTTCTTTTAAGGTACTGAGTTACCCTAAATGGCGTAAGTGACTGATAAATCTATGTACACACTCAATTCTTTATTTGCCTACTGGATCCCTCCTGCCATAGTCTACAGCTTTATTTCTGGTTTCATATGTATCTGTACTGAGTTTCCTTCCTGCTAATTTGCTATAGTGGCCTTTTATAAAGCAGGAAATGAAGGGTGCCAGTTCTGTTCCTGGTGGCATAACAGTACGCCTTCAGTTACAGCTTAAGGATACGTGAGAAATTGTGCTCTAGCTTTTGGTTTGTTTCTTCTGTAGTTTGGTACGTACTTTTATTTTGGGAACTATTCTTGCAGCATGTAGCATATGGTTGTTTATGTGAGGCTCTTTTACCTATTTTTAATACTTGTATTCTTTTTTTTTTTTACTTTCTCATTTTTCTTTTACGTTTTGGTAAAGTGACTGTTCAGTTCTCATTAATCATGGTGACAGGCTGTACAGTGGTAGAAAACAAGCCAGGAAAAGTAATAGTTGGAGGAAGTTGAAGAGAATAGAAGAAGGAGTCTCCTTCCCCCCAGGCCTCATGTCTGGCACCAAAGCAGCCTCCAGCTGGCCCCGGTCACCGTGGCAGTGCTTCATGGCTAGCGCAGATAGCACTCTGGCAGCCACACCGAGCTCTTCAGTACTGTACTGGCTCTGTCTGGGATGGAGTTAATTCTCTTCATAGCAGCCCTTAGGATGCTGTGGTTTGGATTTCTGGCTAAAACAGGGCTGATAACACCCCAATGGTTTGGCTGTTGCTGGACAGCGCTTGCACAGGGTCAAGGCCCCCAGCGAGGGGGCTGGGGCTGAACAAGAACCTGGGAGGAGAACACAACCAGGACAGCTGACCCGGACTGACCAAAGGGGTGTTCCACACTGTATACCCTCAAGCTCAGCAATAAAAAAGGAGGAGAGGGATTTTCTGGGGACTGGCTGGACACCAGTCTACATTTGGGAGGGAGGTAGCGATTGCTTTTGCGTCATTTGCCGTTGAGGTTTTTTTTCACCTTCTTCCCTTTTCTTTGGTTATTAAACTGTCTTTATGTTGACCCTCAAGTTTTCTTGCTTTTGTTTTTCCTGCTCCCGGTCCTGCTGTGGTGGGGTTCAACCCACCACAAATATGTTTCTAGTGCAGCTTCAGTTCTGAATGATTTTCGCCAAAAATTTCACCTCTTAAGTGTTTCAAGACATAGTGTTTCTCTCATCTTTTTTATTTGGGAACTTTTTATAGATTTTTTTTTTAAATAGATTCAGCCATAAAGACAGTGGAGGGAAATATATTTCTGTTCAATAGAAGCAAAAAAACCACCAGTTTCTCACAGTTGCAAAACATTAAAAAATTGTTTTAACACTGGAACATACAGGACCAAAAAGCTGAAATTTGGCAGAAATAACATCCCTATGCAGTCTAACAGTAGAATCTTTTAGAGCTTTTCAGTAAAAATCAGTGTTGACTTTTCATGAGATTTAGCTGCATATGTTTTTGAATTTATGTATCAACACGTATATGTAGAGTTTATGTTTTTAATTATGTTTCTCAGTAATAACACTGGATCACACAATTGGGCTCTATCATAGTGAACATGCTACTGTTCCCAGGACCATTTTTCTTAATTTTTTCTTCTTACTTCCTGTTATGATGGAAACAACAGGGTCATAAGTAATACTATTCATTGCCTCATTGACCTTATCTCTTTCAGGTGGTGGGGTTTTCAAATTTGGCTTTAATGGATTCTTCTTCCAGTCTTACAAGAAGCAGCGAGAGTTACATAGCTCCTTGGAGCCGCATTTTAAGATTTGGTGTGTCTGCTGCACTCTGGCTAGCCATTGCCGCCTTACAGGTGTGTGAAACACATGGCATACTGAATCATCCCTTTCAGGCTGGTTCTTGGAAACTGGAATATCTCACTAGGCCATCCATACTATGCATAATATCACTGGGTATATTCTTACCTGTTTTGCTTGATGTAGACTTGTAGCTGCTTCAGCATGGTACATATTTAGAACTCAGAATTAATCTTCTGAGCCATGCCGTGAGACATCGTACTTTATAGTCAGAATTTTAATCTTCTCAAATATGTGAATTTATGCAACTACTTTGTTTTGTTTTAAAAACTTTGAAACATCTCCAAGTTCAAAATGTTATTGCTACAATTTTCCTTCTTAGAGGAAGGATGTCAATCTCATTTCATAGAGTCTAATGTAATGGTGGCCACTACAGAATTCTGTAATTTTGGGGTGTTAAACAGTGCAGATAATTGCTTAATAAAGTCAAATCTGATGATCTAATAAAATAATTTTTTTGTTTATTTCAGATTATATTTTTTTCTGTGTTTTATGAAAGATTTGTTGAAGATAAGCTAAGCCAATTTGTTGATTTGTGTTGCATGAGCAATGTAAGTATTTCTTTGTCTCATTTGTTGTGACATTTTTAATAGAATAATATATGATAGTTTTAAGAAAATTAAATAATATTTATTAATTTAATTTAATCAGAGATTACTATCTAACAGCCAAAGTCAGTGTTTCTTTCAGCTCCCTGTTGGTGCAATCTACAAGATTTCAGTTAAACTTTAATTGGAAAAAGATTCTGGAACCATAGGTGTCAATATTTTCTGCTAGATGTGTGATTCTTAGGTTGGTTTTTGAAGTTGAAATGGTTACATATGCTCATACAGAATTAAAAAGTAGCAAATATTGACAGAAATTACATGTGGAACCAGTTGCTGCCATTTTGTTTACTGGTTTGCATTTTAGTACTTTTGTCTTACAGACACAGCTGTCTTGGTTTTATTTTATATGTTGATGTTCCATTTCTGCTCCTGTCTGGTGGTTGTCCCTCAACTGCTGAACTTCATGGTTGTCCCTCTTGGACAGTTATCACCTTTTTCATGCATTTTCACTTACATCTGAACTACTTCTCTTCCTCTAGTTTAAATATGGGTCTTGGAGCTTCATAGTGTAGGAATTGCTTTTTAACCGACAAAGAGTTCAGTCAAAACAGGTTGAATTAGCTCATTTGTCCAGAACTTTTTAAAAATACAGTGATTAATCCCCTTTATCAGCCTTTCCAGCCTTGGTTATTCCTCTTGCATGAAACACCAATGTGGTGCATGCATTGTAGAGAAAGTTAATTTGGGGTTTTATGTGATACATGAGCATTGTATCATACTCAATGAAATTCTATTAAATGCAGTCTCCTAGGAGCTCAACTGGAATCATGCATATGTATTTTGTATTACATAAATAACTTTTGAATCAAAATAAAAGCTAATATTTTGGCTCTGTGGAATTAAGTAAATTAATTCTTGCTGTTAATAAACTAAACTTGAAGCTGGCGTGCATTTCTAGTTAAAGGTAGATAAAAGTAGCCAGTAAAAGAGTTATTAAACGTTTTCTTGCTATGTTCATTTTGGTACTTCCCTACTTTATATTTGTAGAAGGGCTTTTCTTGCTGATCTCCACTGTGGTTTCAAAAGATTCTCCTCTCTCATCTCTTTTAGATTTCAGTGTTTCTTTTGTCATACAACTGCTTTGGTTATTATATCCATGGTCGCTCTGTGCATGGACATGCAGATACCAATATGGAAGAAATGAATATGAACCTAAAGAGAGAAGCAGTAAGTGTTAAAGTTTACACTTGCTCTAATTATTTATTTTATTAAAAAAAAACAGACCTTTGCTATATGGATCTGTACTTAGGCATTACATAAGTTAGGATACTTAAAAGATACCAGCTGTTGGTATAAAAATGTATGACTCAATTGTTCTTTTAACTAGCTCTTCATCTTTCTTCTTCTTCACTATCTCTTCTTTTCTGCTACTTCTTCAGATTTCATAGATAAAAAATTCCTGTTTTTCTAGAAAGTTTTTTCAGGTATTTAAGAACCTTCTTTTGGATATTGAAGCTTTTCATAAGCCCATGGCCACATTCAAAAAGATGGATACCAAAAAGCTTTCATAAAGAGACAAATATTAAAAACTCCTAATTAAAAAAAATCCACTCTTCCAATAAATTATTTTATTCCATCTCTTCTCCTATGGTGACATAACCTATTCTTTACAAAAATTAGTTTGAATAAGTATTTTTTCTAGTTTGCTGTATGTTGTATCTTTGCTGCAAGGTCACGCAAATGTAAAATGTCTAATACAAGATTGAAGCACCTTGCACTAAATTTCATGACATCTTGCATCTTTGTAGGAGCAAGTAGGAAGAAAATACCTTAGACAATGGATATTGCCATTTCAATGATAAGTGGACAGAAAAAAACATAACCATGTGAAAATTAAATCCCAAACACTGAAATGTAGAGGAATCTTTTTAATAATATTTTTGACTTGTGTCTTCCCGTATTTTTTTCCTAATTACTTATTTTAATACAATTTTGGAAAAAAAGAGTCTTTTCCCTGTGGAGATGTTGAATTTTCTGTTTTCTTTTGGTTTTTGAGATTTATTAAATGTTACCTGAAAAATGTATGGAAAAAGTCAGGAATCCAAAGCACAAAAAAAGCAGGACAAGTATA
Source organism: Syrrhaptes paradoxus (assembly GCA_013400615.1). NCBI lineage: Eukaryota > Metazoa > Chordata > Aves > Pterocliformes > Pteroclidae > Syrrhaptes > Syrrhaptes paradoxus. The sequence goes on along the minus strand of VZTO01011466.1, from coordinate 181,405 downwards.
GAATAAATGATAAACATAAAAGAAAGGGCTTCAGAGTGAATGTCAAAAGATGTATCAGAAGGTAATGAACTGAACACAGGTGAAAAGAGACTTTGTGACAGCAGGGGTCAGGTTTTCACGTCCTGAGAAAATCTTGCTATAATATACCCAAGAGTGCCGTGGATTCAAATATTTAGAAATATTAAGTTCTATGTGTACAGGAGAGAGAGGAAATTAAAAGCTTTTTTTGGGGGGGTCTATGAATGACATTAATAGTGTTAATTTGCAATTGCTTTAATTGTATAGGAAAATCTATGTAGTCAGAGAGGTTTGTTACCAAACACAGATGGCCAGACGTTTCAGATTTCCATTTCAAGAAGAATGCGACTGCACTATGATAGGATTCATGAAACCCTAACAAGAGTAAGTGAGATATTTGTATTCTGTAAATGTTATTTAAAATATGTAATTCTTCCACTGAACTCATGGTAATGTTATATTTCAGAAACGTGGTCCTGCTAGGCTTTTGGACTCATCTGCAAATACTTTTGAACAAAGCACAAGGGCATACAACACCATGAACAAATTTCTCAGTTCTTTTATTGATCACGTATGTATATTGATGTTACTGTATTAAGGAAAATATAGTAAGTAGAGACTACAAATTGTAAATCTGAAAGACTAATTTCTCTTCAAGAATATATGCTTCAAGTCTTGTTGTTAAAAGCTTTGTGGCAACTGGAACAGTGCTTCTTTCAAAACCATAAAAAGTTGGAGTACTGTCCAGCAGTGCAAACTGCTCTTAAAAATGATAAATCCTTTTTTTGTTATATACTTATTTTTGTCTTGGAACAGACCAGTGCTTTTTTCAGTCATAAAAGTCTAAGTAGCTCTACTTCACTTTGTAACAAGCACTTTTTCTTTGAAATCGTAAAACAAGAACTATTGTTTTTCCTTTTCTTATAGGTTCATAAAGAAATCGATTATATTGTTAAAGACAAGTTGCTGCTTGAACGGATTCTTGGCATGGAGTTCATGGAACCAATAGACAAAAGTATTTTTTACAATGGTAAAAAGATTTGTGACTTGGTATTTGTACTTTTTAAAGTATGTAGGTTTCTGTGTAGATTTCTTTCCGAGGATTTACAATCTAAATTGGACTTTACAGCAGGAGGGGGTCATTAAAAGACTGCTTGTGAGGGAGGTATTTAAGGGTGTTCTTCAGGTTACAGAAATCCTATTTATAATTTGTTGCTTGACTGCTAGGTTTTTTCTTTTAGGCAACTGAAAGGATACTGTGTAGAGACGTGCACATATTTATGAAGTGCTCCTTTGACTTGCTATCTAGATCCAATATCCACTTTGTAAATGGGAAGAAGACCCACAATATTTAAATAGCTCCATGCTATTTTTTTATATAGAACCAATTTTCTTATGAAACAACTAAATGTAAAGAAAGATAATTTCTTTAAAGAGTATATTGGTCACAGTGAGGACGTTTTAGTCGAGTAAGGGCTGTACATGCTGAATCCTAATTTGAATCTCAAACCTTGCTGTATAATCCAGAATGCAGCACATGCTTTCAAACTAGCCATGGCTGTAGTCTGATATTTTTGCTCAGTCTAGGTATCTGAGCTACACCTAATTCATTAAAGGCTTGGGCTCTCCTCCACTGTCATGGTGACGTGCTATCTTTGGTAATAAATGTTGCCACATAGGCAGTATCTGCCTTAAAACTGTAACGAGGACTTTTTTCAGCCTCAGTGTGTGATTCCACACCTTGTAGTACCAGTCATTCCAAAACCCTATTCTAAACCTCGGGTCTACTCAGCCATAAATATTGTCATGTACGCAACGTCCGAGTTACAATTAAGTGCATAAGCATCATGTGATGTCTCCAAATTGTGCAGTATTCAACTAAAGTTTTTCTTTTGACTTCTGTTGTTTCAAAGTTCATAATCATAAGCATTGATACAAATACATATTGTTTGGTGGTTTAGACTGCCATGGTTCTCAGAAGTTTAAATACAAAACAGGATTTCATGTCAGTAGGACATATACAATTTGTAATTAAAATATGCTGTTTCCAATAAAACTTGCATTAGACATTTTTCTGAAAAAGGATAAGAGGGAAAAGAATCTGTTTTCTGTAGTTAAGTGTTCTTTTCTCTTTTGAAATTTGATGCTTTTTGGTAAGTGGATAAGTGGTCTAGACTACTTGGGCTAAAAAAAATTTATTTTAAGCTTAAAAGCCTCATTTTCTGGGAAACTGTTAACAAAGATTATGTTAAGCTCTGAACCTCTCCCTAAGTAAGGCTTTACACATATGTCTCTATGATTTTGTAGAGTTGGGGCCAGAGTTAACACTTGCTAATAATTTCAGTGACAAGGAAATGACATCTGCTTCTCGTTCAAAGCAGCCTTTTTTAAACAATCTGATTGAGATTTCAGGAGTGAATAAAGTTGTGCGTGGCACATGGGCATTTCCTCTTGTGTTCCCTCAGTATGAAGGCATTTTATAAGTTAAAAGGTTTATATTCTTTTGCTTAAATAAAATGACGTAACTAGCTCTTACGATGCCATGCAATGCCATAACGAGCTCTTGCTCTGACTTTCCTTTTTCTTACCAGCTTTCTCAGTGTGGACTGATGAAATCCACAAACTTGTACTTCACAGGAATAATAATTTTTCAAAAATTATTTTCTTTGTGTAGATGAAGGACACTCTTTCAGTGATGTTCTCTATTATGGCAATGAGACAACACTGCTCATCTTTGATTTCCTCTTTTTCTCTGTTGTGGATCTGGCTTCCCAAAGTTTTGTTTTAGCAGCTATTCTAACGTATTTGCAACAAGAGGTAAATTTCAATTTAAGAACAATATTTTAATAATGTGTGTTGGGATGGAAGTTTTTATAGTTAATTAAATAATTAAAGCAGTAAGTTAGCAGTGTACAGTGACAGAAGATTATACTGAGAGCTTATAAAATAGGTTTTTGATTTTTTTTTTGTCAAATATGCTTGTGAGAAATTAATTTTATTCACATGCCTGTCATGAATAAAGAGGCTACAAATAACTTTTGGTAGAGAACACAAATATCTGTTAAAATTAATCACACATAATTGTATCATATTTCATAGTTGAAAGATATTGGAAAATGTTTCAGAAATACTAAAGGGAGTTAAGCACCTAATTCATTCATGTTATTTACTATTTAAAGATAATATTAAGTTATTATTTATATTATGTACTGAAACATACTGTTTTAAGTATTTCTTCATTAATACATTTTTTCTAAAATGTTCTTAGATATTTAGGTTTATTCGCAATACACTTGGGCAGAAGAATTTGGCGTCCAAAACCTTGGTGGATGAAAGGTTTCTCATTTAATTAAGAAGATGAAAAACTTTGTTGAGAAGTTAATCATGGAAATTATGTCCGTGATCAAAGCATCTCTGACCTGCAGATTAATTGCAGTGCACTTTTCAATAATAATGTAACGGTTTTGAAATTTATCGTTTATATTGTGTGTTATTAAACTTTATTTTTGTGTATTTACAAATATTTTTTTAATTTGTGAACACGAAGCCATAGGCCTTAAAAAGGAAAGGTACATGAAAATAAGACAGAAGTAAACTTACTGTTATTACTAGAATAACATAAAAAATATTTAATGGCTTTTGGTAAGATATGGACCACTTACTTTGAGGCAATAATTGGAGCATTCTGGTTGTCAGGACAAGTTGTTAACTCTTAAGTTTTCTGTAAATCCCTTGAATCTTTTTTATTTGTCTTTTTAATTTATTTTGAGGTATAATATTTAGCAAACATATTTCCAGTTTTACACAGCACAAGATTTGTTCTGATTTAAGTTAATATTTCAAGATGACTTCTCAAATATCACTTATTTACAGCAACTCCAACTTGAAATTTTAACTTTTCTTTATTGTGTCATACTATTGTATGCTTTTCTCTCTTCTCTTGGAGTTGATAATTGTTTTCCTTGGATGTGGACTACACATGACAAAGGTTCCTTCTGTTGGAGATACAGTAGTGTTACAGCGATCCAGGAAAACAGAGTAGTTATGATAGAGCAGAGGAGGTGGTTATAGGTGTTTGGGGTTTGTTCCTGATCTTCTGTCATCTGATGTGAGATGCCCAGGGAAATACAGTAATTCTGTGCTGTTTCCACACAAGTGAAATAGAAGCAATTGTTCTTTTGAGAAGTGTTTTCACATGTGCCTATATATGCTCGTGTACCTCTGCCTCTCTTAATTTTCTGGCTTTTATTATCTTTAGATATAACTCAGAAACTGTAATCATTTTACTGTCATGATATTTTTGGAATTTAGACAAGTTAATAAATATTCAAGTGCCACTTACTACGTGTTAAGGGAGATTATGAGTGGCCTTCAAAACACCTTAAAGTGAGGTGTCTACCTCCCATTTATATCTCTGAAAATCTCCCTATCTTTTTAAAATAATGTTTTTCAGTAAATGGTTAAACATGAATATTGTCTGCTGGTTTTACAGCTATTACTTGTCTTTAGATGATTCAACAAGGGACTTTCACCAGCAAAAACACCATAAAAATGTAAGTCGAGGTTAGCATGCTTATTCCAAAAAAGAGGCTGAGGACGTGATTAGTCGGACCTAGCAGGTTTCAATGCAGACATGCTTACCTGAGTTGAAGCAGTGTTGTATCTCAGGTGTTTCTTGGCTTCATAAAGACAAACATTTTCTCATGTTGATACTATATCATATCATATCATATCATGATATTAAACTTACAGTAACATGGACATAAATCTCAGGGTCGCTATTCCTCTAATGGCTTTTGGTGTTGCAAAACCTATGCAGCTTGCTAGTCCAATATAGTTGCTATTGACTGATAGAAGGTGCTTGCTGGTCAGGATATAACAAGGTAGGTAGTGGAAGAGTTGATTTTCAGCAAAACATCCTTTTATATAGTATGCAGTTTAGCATGGGCATTTCCATCTCATGCTTTCCTTACTTTTCTCTGCTTATAAGCACAATTCTTAGTTTGTTGGTGCACACTATGCCTCAAAAAAGGTGTGAATACAAAACTTCCAGCAGAGTGAAATATCCACTATAAAGAAAATCAAAGTTATTGCCTTTATAGTGAATGTAGTTATTAAAGTGTCCATTAGGTTCTGGATCTCTTAAAACAGCCAAAAAGTCGTATTCCCACTGAGTACCATGACTGTGTCACTTCATTAGTTCTGAGGCTTTTCAGGTTCCTTGATCTACTGAGTGCCAAAACTGTAAACTAAGCTATGGAGCCAGCTGACAACTGGTTTGCAGTGGGACATTTGTGAGGCCAAGTTGGGCTCACGTGCTGTCCGTGGTATTTCTTTGGTCGATATCTTTGCATAGCTTAACTAAACTTAACTTTCCAGCTCTTACATATCAGTGTACAAGAGGAAATATAATCTTTCTTATGTGACCGCATTTATTCAAGATGGAACTAAAGGGGTGTAGAAGGTTGCTGTGGTCCATTAGCGAGCAGGTATGGCCCTGATGAATTATGCTGACACAGGGCTTTTCTTACTGTCACTTTGCAGCAATAGTACAGTGCGTCATTGTCAATGGTAACAAGCACAAGCTTTTTCTCTGTGTGAATTCTGATGATGTGTTCATAATCATGAAGTTACATGAACAGAACCACAGTTCAAACATAGCTCCCGCAGAATGGTCTGATTTATGACCAACTTCAGGCAGAATAACTAAAACCAGACCCAGGTAAACCAGGGGCTGTCTGCAAGCAAAACGAAGACGTGATTGTGCCATCTGTGGACACAGATGTGTAGTTTTTAGTTAGTCCAGTAGCAGCAGAAATTGAAACGTTTCAGCATGTGGGCTCTCACTCTGTACCCTGTCCTCAATGCTTTTGCTAACCAGATACAGCTTTCCATGCAAAAATTGTCCTTTGAGTTTGCTTTAGATATGCTTTTAATTATCTGCTGCTCAGAAAGCATGTGAAAGCTTTAATGATCTTGCAATTTGCAAGAACTTCTGTTAAAGGCAACTCTCGTTACTGATAAATGATAAATTAATCTAAAGATGTTCTGTCAAAACAGTTCAGTTGCTTGGCCCCTCTTTCTTCTCCGTGCACACACCACTCTGTTGTGTTTTATTTTTCCAGGTCATTTATCTAAAATGTTAATATAGCTGACACAGGTGCTCTGCGTGATTTAGGAAATAATTACAGGAGTCAAAAGCTCCAGGAATTCATAGAAGCTTTTCTTTGTTTTTGCTGTCCAGTGAACACTTAAAACAGGTTGACTGTGCTTTGTTCTCCTATTGCTTGATATTTGTTCAAGAAATAGCTCTTGTGATTCTATTCCAACTTAATGTTTTTCCTTTTTTAAAATTAATGTGCAGCTACAATGTGTTGTTCATGTGATGAGTGTCTTTTAAGTTTCTAAATGTTTTATTTAATCACATGGCATTTCAAACTCTCATATCTGTCCCTCTGAGCAATAAAAAAACAATTCAAGGACTGGAGAAGTTTTTTTGCACTTGACAGATCAGTTGACCCAAGCCTACAACATGCTTTTCCTTTCGTGAAGAGGTTTCAGAGTAATGCAGGAGGCTGTACTGGCTCCACAGTCCAGAGAAACTCTGCCAGGTCAAGGATAAGAAAGGGATTTTGCAATAGCTCTGGTAACAGAGGGTATGGTTTTGGATAGCCACAACTAGTGGAGTGAGATGGTTGCTTCTTGCTTAGATACCAAAATAAATTCCACAAATAATTATAACTCATATATACAGACAACGTACAGTAATTTCAAGAATATGTTTAAAATTCACAGGTTTCATTTACTAGTGAGGACTTGGTTGATTTGTGTTGAACAAGTACAGCATTCATTTCAGTGGTGGGGGCCGGTGTGTGACTGGGGTGAATCGTACCAGAGGTGAGAAGTGCAACCGGCACAATGCTCAAAATTTGACCCCACTGGTCAGACTGCTGCAGCACAGTGATGCCATCCAAGCCAAGCTCCTGGGGTTTTCTGTTTGTTTTCAGACTGAAAGGGAATGTATGAACAGTAGGTGACATGGGGAAGCTGTCATTGTGATGTGCTCCTATGAAAGTCACAGGTAAACTGTGATGGTGGAAGAAAGTAACTCTCAAACCTCTCAAAACCAGTCTCCCTCAACACCACCTGCTTTCCCCTGCATCTCTTCTTTTCTCTAGCCAGGATCATGTCCTTTTCTTCTGTACCTTTTCACCATTTAAAAGCACTAATCCCCTGTCCCTCTCTCCTGTCCCTCAAACCACTGCCTCCAGGTGATGCCTGCCACAGCCTCCTTAGCCCCACTGCCTTCAGCTGCCGTGCACCATCCTGCCCTGCCCTCATGCCTGCCGCATGCTGGGGCAGTTGCTGCCGCTCCTGTTTCCCTGGGCCACGGAGGGAAACGCAGGCTGGCAGGGCAGAGGCTGAGGGGACGTGGCCGTTCTGCAGGAGAGTGCTGCCAAGCTGGGTAGCAATGAACTGTGTGTCGAGGTGTGCCTTGGAGTAGCAGCACAGGTTCTTTGGTGAGAATGAAAATCCAAACACAGCATTAGAAATCAGTTTAAAAGCATGAAGTCCCGACTCCTGTCTATGTCTGTCTGAAAGAAAGAAGGAATGAAAGCAACTCACCTCCAAACAAACTGCTCTTTGAGCACTGGCTTCCTCCAGCCTTGCCTCCTTTATTGTCTACACACCGTCTCCATCCCAGTGCTCACAGCTTCCTTGTGTGACTCTTACCACACCACAACAGACAGACGACACCTGCATGGAAAAGCCACTGTCCTCACTGGCCTGGCACTGGCTGCCCAAGGGAGCAGGACCATGGATGTCACCCTGCAGGCAGGATGGCCGAGCTGCTGCCAGCCTCCCTAGGCAGGGGTGCACCCCAGTGCCCACGGGGAGGAGCTGGATCCACAGGCTGGGCTGGGGATCACAGCGCCTGAGAAGCATTCTGCTGGAAACCCCATGGCAGATGCATTTACCTCCCTGGAAAATGAACATTTCCATCTTATCCAGGTAGAGCTTCAGTAAGTCCTGATGGTCCAGAGCCCCGACCGTCTGTATCCCTGTCTGACACAGACTGCTTTACCAACCTACTGGTGCTACTCAAGACTGGTCACCCCCTTAGTTTTCCCGGGTGACCTCCATCACAGCAGGAGTAGCTGTGAGCCTGGCAGCTGGGGACAGGTGAGGCAGTCCTTGGGGTTCATTAGGAAATATTTGATGTTCAAAGCTCGCCTGTGGAACAGCTCTGCAGCTTGGTGGCTCTGCAGAGATCAGGAGGCAGCGCTGCATTATCTGACATTGAGAATTTCCCTCTCAATGTTCAGAATTGTTCTCTTTTTTTTTTTTTTTTAATCTGTGAAAGCTGAGTCCACATCAGACAATCTCGTCACAACCTGGGCTGTTCATGGTATCAAAAGCAGAGAGAAGGAAATAAACTTGTCACAGCACTAAAGCAGCTATGCCTAGAAAACACGCACCAAGAGACAGCTCTAGATGGTTTCTTTCCATGGTTGGTTTGTGGGGTTTTTTTTCCCCTGCATAAGTGCCTGCTATTACAGCAGTTATTGAATTTCCATTTTGCATCTCTCTGCAGAAAGGCTCAGGCAGTACAGAAGAACCAGGAATGAAAAAACCGACCTGTAACCCCATGGTCTCCATGACCTTTTCACCCTGGTTAACAAGTGCAGGAAACTAATCCACTTCAAACCATGCAAAAAGGATGTCTGCAGTTCTTCCTGCAAACACAGAATGAAGATATTTGCTTTTGGCTTTGCCTGATCCCTGGGACAAGAAGAGTTGCACCAACCTCCCTCCCAGGCAAACAGCTGGGTATCTCCTGGAGCCTGGCCTCACCCCCCTTCCCATCTGTGCCCCACCGGGGCAGCAGAGCTGGGAGGAATGGATTTTGCTTTTTCACATGCTGAGGTTTCCCCATAATCCTTTCCCCACACCATGGAGCTGCTGGGGTGCCATGGGGGCCAGCACCTCCCTCCACAGCATCCTGGAGGATGGATCCGGGCACCGGCTGTGGGGCACAGCCCCAGGCTGCCGTCCCCCCTGCAGCTCTTTGTTTCCAGGCTCACCTGGGCCTGCAGAGAGCCAGACGTCTGGAAATCTTGGCAAGGGAATGCAGGAGCTATGCTGATATCTTTATGTTTAATAACAGCTGTGGTGAAAGCTCAATATTTATTACATTATCCTGGAAGTTTGGAGCAGAGATGATGCTGGGTGAGGGACGTCTCAGGTATTCATTTCTCCTAAAAGCGTGCAGTCAGAAATCCGTTTCTCTTTGTTTCACAGTTTGAGAGAGAATGGAATTTTCCTGGGGGAAAAAAAAAAGGTGCATTTCCCATTTTCAACATTTTTCTTTTTGTGGATTTAAAGATCTGAGCCTCCCTATTGGAAACACCAGAGCTGCTCACTGGAAAATATTCCTGCATGGTCAGACACACGGTAGGACATGCAGACAGTGTTTTCTGTCGAGATTGCTGCACAGAAGTAGGTTGTGTCAGGGGACACCCAAGCCCAGTGCAGAACTTGCTGAGGCTCCACGTTCCCACAGCAGCATCCCAAACCTGCGGGGACAGGGACATACATCTCCATAGGGCTGGAGACAAAGCCTGACAAATTCCTCTGTATAGACATGATTACAGTTCTCAAAAAAAAAAAATAAAGAGAATATGGCTGCACAGTTTGCACAGGCAGCTGCAGCTCTCATGCCTGCCTAACACTGATCTTGCTGCATGTTATTTCTGTGAGATGGCATCCTGCCTTGGCATTTGCAGAGTGCCCAGCAATATGATGTTTGCAAGTCAACATACTGAATTCCTCTGAAGGCTGGAGATGCTGTGGTGGGGATTTGTGAGCACAATGATGGGAAAGAGCTCAATCTGAGACCTGTGGATCAGGACCATCTGGTCTGGCAACAGAAAGAACAGAACCCTACAGCGATGCTGTCTGTTTTGCAGCCGCACACATGAAGCTGCAACACCCTTGTTATACAGGTTGGTGTAACGCAGGGTCAGCTGCTGTCAGCGGGCAAGTTTTGCTTCCTCACCCCAAATACTATGAGCAAACCACAATTTCCTCAATATGTTCTGCTGTTCAGAGCTAGCACTGCTCCCCAGTGGCTTATTTCTGACTGTATGAATACATGCAGAACAATGCTTCAATGCCACACTTCTTGGAAATAATAATATTCATTGCTCATACTCACCAGATGTCAAGCCAGAAGAGACCACGATGTCATGGAGCCTCTCTTGGTGGTGCCACCCAGTGCTCTTAGCTCCTCTGACCCAGCCCTCCCAATTCCCCATCATTTGTCATCAAGGGACACTCTGCAGCCTCAGCAACCATTACCAGGGAAGGGCTGGGACTCTTAAAGACGCAATTAAGCAGCAGATGCATTTAAATGGATTTAGATGGAGGAACAGAAAGGAGATGATCCCCTCTGGGGAATGCCTTTTGTTTCCTGAGGCTTTTAGCTTTCTCTGTTTCCCTGTTCTCTCCAGCACTGCTCAGCTGCAGCTGCTTTAACTGGGAGAGCTTGATAGGGGTGCAGCAAGTGAAAGCAGCAGTTAGAGAAGCTGGGAAGCTTCAACCCCCCAGTCATTGTCATGCCACCAGTAGTTAATCAAAGCCGTACTGGAAACAACAGGGTATAATTAGAGGAGGTGGATGTTTTCACATTCTGTGCCTGTGTATGTGCTGGAGTGCAAAATCCTAGCTGCTTCCCACACCCCTTGGCAGTGTCTCAGGTCAAGGCGGGTGTAGCAGGGGTCTGCAAGGAGAGCACGCCAGCTCTGTGGGTGTCTGTGCTTGGTGATGAAAACCCCCCAAAATCAGCTCACAGATGGGAACGAGCCCGGGAAGAGGCACCTGGGGCAGCTGGGACCAGCCTGGACCAGAGACACTAGAGCGAAGCACAGCGTTGGCTTGGGTCCACCAGCTCTCCTGGCTGTTTTTTGCATTGTGCTGGAAATACAAGGCGGACCGTTCTTGTGTGCTCCTTCTCTGCAACCCCTTTGCCATGAGAAGATCGTGCACGGCACCATGAATGGTAACACACGGTGCTGCTGTGATCCCTGGCTGTCTGCCATCTGCCTGCCTGATGTGCGCTGAGCTGGGACGAGGCTGAGGGACCCAAAGCCAACGCAGGAGGGACACCCACCCTGTGATGACACCTTCTCACAGGGTTTTGTATTCAGACCTTACCCACGAATCACCAGAAGACAGATTTTCTTGTCCCGGCAAATATGGCATTTCTTGAGAAAGGTGCCTACAGTCCTGGCTGTTGCCATCTTCAAGCTTTTCCGTGTGACAAAGGCTCAGGAGAACCACAGTAACTACATGACTGGGACCTGCAGATCTGGTTTCTGGAGACTAGACCCACTGATACTCTTCGTTTATCACTGCGCTCCCTCTTGGGTGTGTGGCCACATGCTTGGCTACCTGTGTGTGCCCAGCCAAGGTGGCCTGATGTGCATCCCCAGTGAGCCCTGGTGTCTCTGCAGTCACCCCCAGAGTGAGTGAGGGACCTCTCATGAACCACCAACCCTACCATTTGGTAAGCAATCATAGAACCATAGAATGGTTTGGGTTGGAAGGAACCTTCAAAGATCATCATGTCCAACCCCCCACTACAGGCAGTGACACCTTCCACTGGATGAGGTTCCTCAGAGCCTCATCCAACCTGACCGTGAACACGTCAACTGATAGTGCATCCACAATTTCTCTGGGCAACCTGTTCCAGTGTCTCACACTCTGATTCTGATTCGTGACCTGCATTCCTGCATGAGAAAAAATGCTTTTCTGAACAAGTTGCTCCTGCCAAGCTCTTCTCTGCTGAAAGCCAGTTACATTGGAGAACATCTGCTTCAAGAGCAATTTAGGCTGAATTTTCAGCCAGGGCGAAACCATCAGAAATTGCACGCACAAAGCGAAAAGCCTCCCATGGTGTGCTAAATAGCAAGAGAAAGCGTGTCCATGTGTTGGGTTGAGGGGAGGACAGTGGACTCCTGGTCCCTCTTGATAAACAGCGAAACCATCTGGAGCTCCTGCTAAGAAACAGGGAAACTCGGCCACCTCTCTACGGGACATCTTAACGGGCAGATCTCCTTAGTTACAAGCACTCTGAAGCAGAGTTTAAGGAAGCATGTATTTATTGAGAGAAGATGTCATTTTAATTTAAGAACAGAAGCCAGCAGTGGTTATGTGCCTCTAAATAATAAAATGCTGCCCAGCCTGCTGGGTAGATTTCTCACTGATGAGCCTAAAACCCATCCCTGAGACATCCCAAGGACTTGTCTCTTCCACCCCAGGTTCACAGCTTCAGCCCAGGTGGCTCCTCAGGACCAGAAGCAGCCCCCCAGCACGTGCCCATGTAGCCTCAGTCCAAGCCCGGGCCTTGCTCCACTTCCCTGCTGGCTCCTGCTGGGAGGCAGCCAGCACCAGTAAGGGCACTGGGAGTCACTGACATGTGCAAATTAAACTCCCTGTGGGACCACTTACTCCATCACCAAGGTGGGGAGTAGAGAGCATCCTTCCTGCTCCCGATAGCTGGTCTGGGTATCCCCAAAGTGCACTTTCCACCCCCAAACCACCTCTGCAAACAAACCTGATGGTCCCCAGCAGAGTGGCCACGTTGGCAGGTTAAAAGTCAGCTCCCCAGGTGCTTGTAACCATTAGCCCAAGGGCCAGTAGGGTCCAGTACCCTCCTGGCCCCAAGGCATTGCTTAAGAGTTTAAAGGAAGGCTTTAAACAATCATAAAACTGCCCCAAAGTTCACATCCCTGTCCAAAGTCTGGTGATGCTGCAGCTCTCCGTCTCCCTGTTGCCAAGGATTGATTTTAGCTAAAGGAAAGGGGAAATCACCCTGTTTGCTTTGGCCGGTGACGCTGGTGCTTGTGAACGGTTTTTGGAAAAAAAACAAAACCCACCAAGCACATGCTGAAACCCCACTGGTGGCCTGTTCCCCCTTGCTGCCTCATACCACAAGCTCTTGCGTGGTTTGCTCCCAAAATATTTATTTTTAAGGTTAATTTCTGAGCAGGGGAAGGTATGCATTGCTCCCAACGAACCACATTGTTAACGAAACGCAATTTTTCTCTGGGTTCACACACACGTAATGAAGACTGTACTCGAGCCAAACCTGGAACAGAAATGTTTTAAACAACCTCCCTCTTGTTTGCTCAGTCCCAGAGCAGTATTGACTTAAGAATATTGTCTTGCTGATGACCTGTCAGAAAAGTTTAAATTTCTTTCATAACCTGGAAAGAAAAGGGGGCCTCTCAGTGAAGCCCTTTCCTGGCAGCGGCAGGAGTCAGTGCTGGGCTGTGCCATTAATTCTGCTGGAAGGCAGCACACGGCCCTTGGAGGTGAAGTGGGAGGGCTCTGGAAAAGCACGGGGCAAGGCAGCTGCTAATTCCCATTCTGCCTCTGCCTGAGCATGCAGGTTTAAATGAGATACAGCTGCAGAGAAGAGATTTTTGGAAGGCTGAGCCAGTGCTGGAGCACTGCTGGGGTTGGGCTGGTTCCTGGGTCGGGGGCTGCACTCCCAAAACGTGGCAGGGAGCTGGCAGGGGCGATTCCACCACAGCCAGCATCTTTGGAACACGTGAAAAAGCAGGAGAAAAGACAAACTTCTATCAGCTGTGCAGGCTGGGGGAGGAAGGGTGTTACCTGGCACCCCTTCCTCTCTCCAGCTGCTGCCAGCGCAGCCGCAGCAGTGCTCCCACACCCACCCACCGCCTCTGAACCGCCCTTTTGGCATCGGGGCAGCGTGTTAGGATCAAACCCATCGCACAGCAGCAGCTCAGCTGTCAGGCCAAGCTCTGCTCAGCAAAAACTCCTCCTGACACCACAGGAAAAGGAGCCAGAGGGTCCCGGTGCTGCTGGCCCAGCACCCAAGGGACAAGGAGCAGTTGTCATGTCGCTCTTGGACACATTGCTGGGAGTTGCTTGGCTGTCGCCCCAAACCCCTCTTTCCCCCTAAGCCCCCAAGTCCACTCTTTCATCCTCTCTAAGGACATTTCCCCACCGTATGCACCTGTCCATCCCAAACATTACCTCCCTGCCTGCCACCGTACTGCAAGACACCGAGTGTTCCCCTGCCCACGTGTCCCACAGCAAGACGGACACCAGCCCTGCAGTGTCCTCACAGGGACAGGGCTGCCACTGCGAATGGCTGCTGCCAGGCAGCTCTGGCCACCACCATCCTGCGGGGTTACTCCCACGCTCAGCTGCTGACACAAGTCCGGTCGGACAAAGCCAGGCTTTTGCTTGGACAGAAAGCGACTACAGAGCCACCTTTGGCCTGGGGAAAATCTGCATCCAGGACTGATATAGGATTTTTTTTTGTTTCCTGGGATAGAGAGGGCTGGAGGGAGGATGGTAGAAACAACTGGGAACACAGGAGAAATGTCTCTTGATTAAATTTGCTGCTGTTTTCCAAAAAATACCTGAGCTGAAGGCTGAGATAACTGGTATGAGAATTCAACTCACAGGATGCCACTGTGGCACAGAGAGTTGGGGATGCCCGCTGAGAATGACGGCTGAAACACTCCAAGCTCCCCACTTTGCAAAGTGTTACATCACTTCTTTGCCATCAAACCTTTACCCAGCAGCTGGAGACCCCTGGTCCAAGCCCGCTCTGTGCAGCCTGCTCTGGCACAGGGACTGCCCCAAGCGCTGCCTTTCCAGTGACATCCCAGCACTGCCAGCTGAGTTTCAATGCTGAGGCTTCTTCAAAGCGAACAAACTTGTGCCCTCCTCTGACCGCCCCATGCACTGGCTGCGCATCAGACTCTGCGGCTGCAGGCTGCCAAGGGGATGATTTTGAGGCAGAAGCCACAGGAAGAACCTTCCAGTTCTCCTTGTGACAACCTCTGCCTTGAACACCATTTGGGTTTTTTAAGTGTCCTACAAAAGCACAAAACGCATCTTAAAGGGACTTCAAAACAACGTGCATGGAACAGGATCTCGGAGAGGGAGAGGGGTAAATGCGAAAGTTTACATGGATACATACATGTGTGGCCAGAGAGCAGCAGATCAAAAAATATATAAATATAAATATATAAAACTTCCCCCTGCCAGGAAGTGACCTTAAATATTTGCTATTTTTTTTGTTATCATGAATTTGCTTATGTTTATTTGCTTCAGCCCGCTCCATGCTGTGTCTTTGGCGTGTCTCACTCTTGTGTCTGTCTGATGTCCCCCTGTGCCTCCTGTGAGTCCCCCCGCACACTGTCCCTGCTGTCTGTGCCCAGTGAGGAGGGTAAAGGGACAGAACAGCAGAACTGGTGTTTTCAGTGGAGAAAGTATGGTCTGTAATTATCTCAAGTTAATGTTGGCTTTGTAATGACGTGCCTACAATAATTTGAGTTAAAGCTGTTGTATCGTATGGTTATATGTATATGTTACACATATGCATTGTTACATGGAAAAACACGCAGACCACTCCAGGACCAGCAGCTTCGTATCACTGCCTTCTACATCTTATGAGATTTACTCAGAAAGTATGAACTGAGGCAAAATAGCCAGACATTACCAAAATCCCACCTATTTAAGCTCAATTACGATCAGAAATACACTCCCAGGAAATAGTATGCTGGGGCCATATACCCACCTGCATACACATACATTCCCTGTTTAGGTATTCAGTCAACCCAGTGGTTAAAATCACATTTTTCTCACCCCCAGCACGGCGAAATGTAAATAGGCAACCTGTTTTGCTGCTCTGCTCCATACATCATTGCCGAGCACGCAGGAGCCGCGCTCCGCTGGGAATTTTGCTGATAATGCAGGAGGCAGAGCAGCCGGGTCATTTACAGCCACGTTGCCTTTGCTGACAGAAGTAAAAACGGGCTTTTGTCATTGTCAGTAAACAAATTAGAAACTGCTCAGGAGATACAGGAGCCCCGTTAGTCCCGTTGCATCAACAGGCTAGGAAGGAGCGGGCCAAGCCCTTCCAGCAGCCGGCTGCGGGAGGTGTGAAGAAGGACCTTCCCCCCTGTCACGCTGCTCCTCTCCGCTCCTGGCCTGGCTTGAAGGCAGCTCCTGAACCCCGTCCGGGTGCGGACCGAGCGGGGCCGTGCTGCCCGGGCACGGGGGCTCAGAGCTGGCTGGCCCGGCTGACAGTGGCCACGGCAGCGCTGCCAGGCAGTAACGTCCCCCCTACAGCTGGTGGGAGTGTTGTCATGAAAGCAACAGGTTTTCATCAGAAAACACCAGTCCATCAACATCAGCAGGCTTTGAACCAGCTGAGCAGGTTCTAATGAACTTCTGAGAAAAAAGAGATTATTTCAGGACCTGCTTCATTCCTTACTCATTTCCTGAGCGGAACAGTTGCCCAGAACTCCCGTATCCGTGGATCCAGGGGCTGCTAATCTTTCAGACTTTTTATTTTCCAGGACTGGGTGGCATGGAAACACAGAACAAGGCTTATCTCCCTGCAGTGCAGGGCAGAGCCTGGCAGCCCAGAGGACACCATCTCACACCGAGGACATTAGGGTTCCCATGTCCACACCCAGTGAATGAGGATGCTGGATGCATTGAAGAGGATTTGGGTAATGGAAAAAGAAATTCCTGGAAAAAATGGAGGTTTACAGGAACACCAAACCCTAAATAACCAACCTAAAGCCTAGGATTTCCATTCAGGTCTCATATATGTCTACAAATTTATCCAAACTTCATTTTGAAATTGGACATCTGCTTTGTGATCTGTGAGGAACAAACCCACCACCCATCCTCCCACCACTGGGAAAGGAGAGTGCTCGGGCTTCGTAACTCTCCATCCCTTCCTCTCACTTGCTGCAGGAACTGCAGGTTTTCCTGCGGATTTATTACGGGAAAATAGATTTCCCTCAGTGCTGGCTTCACTCTACTGAGAACACACAATTCATCCTCTTATCCAGGTGCTTATCTCTCCTGTGTTTGATGTTTATAAGAGCTATTTGCCGATGATTTTCACGGTGTCATAATAACAGGTGTATGCCAGAGTGAAATTGCCTGTGTGAGACCCAGAGACACGGCAGAAGCCGGGGCAGACTGCTTTGGTTGCGCTACGATAGCCTCTTCTTCTGGGTAGACCTTTCCTTCCACCACTCATGGCAAGAGTAGGTGTCCAGTTGGGCAGGTCTTTTAAAACTTCTGGAAGGAGAAAAGGCTACTCTGCTTGGTCCAAGGGCGTTTTGTACAAGGTGACAAGCCCACAACCCTTGTTTCCTTACCCATACTGAGCTGTTCAAATGCCTTACCGGCACTGGGCACCTGCAGCTCAGAGAAACCTGGTGTCCAGGGCTCACGCTAAAGGTGACTTTCAGCATCATTTCGCAGAACTGCAGATACCTACCTCTGACAGATACACTTCCCAGCCCCCAAAGGGCCAAGGCACACACTTAGAACCTCCCTCTGAAGTGCTTCTGTTGCTGTTTCTGGTTGATTACCTGTGGTTAAGAGTCTGCATAGTTATAAGCTTGAATTCCTCATTTACAACCATATCAGACACCCACACATTCCTCCAGAGCTTCCGTTTAGCATCAGATGTTGTGCAGGTGTGAGCAAAGCAGCAACAGCTGCAAAGGGTGGCAGACCCCGGGCTGAGAGCAGAGAAGGTGCCCCACAGCTCCAGAAGGATTTGAGGAAAGGCACTAAGTACATCTCATTTATTTTCCCTGTGGAAAGGAAAAGGAGTGAGCAATGTGGAGAATGACAGACAAGGGAACATGAGGAGAGATGGAAGGCTTGGGAGGGGGGGAAAGGTTTCCCATTGTCACCACTGTCTTGGTATTTACAGCAGGGGTTATGAGATTCCTTCTGACATCAAATATATCCTGGCTGGATGTATCACCCTACTTTCCCTACCATTACTTGATTACCAGAACTTGTTGCTTTCGTGCATTAAAAGCTTCTGCCAACAAGGTTGTAGAATTGTGTCTCCAGCAGAAACAGCCAGAAATCCTCACCATGTTCAGCATGGTGCCTTTTTTTTTCAGTCCATCAGAACTGTATGCAGCTCAGATGGCCCTGCTGCCCTCTGTAACCAGGCAGTCACCCCCTCAGAAACACCATGGGTGCAAAAAAGAAAATGTTTAAAAGTTAGGACTCAATAAATGGAGAGACAAACCCTTTGATTTGGGGAATGGCCCATCCCTTTCCCACCCTGCTGAACACGGGTTTACTGATCTTGAAGACACACAACTGACGAGCCTTTCACCTCTTTCTCTTTGGTTATCTGCTTTTGTCATGTTTGCTGCTGGCAGAGCAAGTTCTGCACTCAGCCCCTGACACACAGATGTCATGAGAGCCGATCAGCACCGCGCACAGACACCTGAGCGCAGAATGTGCCCTGCTTTACGGGTGACCTCCAGCTCTATTGCACTATACCTCGTCAGATTTTCACTGCAGGAAACTTTGTGCACTCCTTCCAGTACTTTGGTCTTAATTAAAAACATGGTTTTCATTCCACTTATTATTTTGAGGAACTTGGATAGCTTTAACTGAGCTAAACATACATTTATTCCTTTATAATATTTTTTTAATCATATGACTTTTCATCTTCTAATTACTCCATCAAAGCTTGAAAAATTAAAGATTTCCTACAGTCCATGTTTCAGATGAAAGCTCAATGTTAGTTGAGATGAAAGAGTAAATGCAATCCTCTGTGTTCGATACAGAAGCCGACCACACTGTTTCAAGGCACGTTGCAGACAGAGCTGTGCATACTGATTTGGAAAGCAAAGCTCAGCTGTAGGCTGAGAGAATTCAGTGCTAACTGCAGCAATGATCTCTCTCTCCTAACTGAGCTTTGTCAGAAAAACAGAAACATCCTTGATATTCCTAGCACAAACCAGGCACGGATCCAAAAATATTTTACCTCTGAGTAACTGGGGAAATGAGCTTTTCTGCCACGCGTTCTACTCCAGTGACTCACCAAGCAGCTCAGCCCCAGCAGAAGGCATCCTTGCAGGGCGATCGGCAGCAGCAATGCTCAGTCAAGCAGGTGCCATCACAGTTCACAGGCTGCAACTAAACGGAAGATGTATTTCGCTGTGGGTATGAAATGCATATTTCATTATGTCCACTGTGTAGATATAACATATGTACAATCTCCGAGAGCTCAGTTTTAATATTAAAGCATGGTAAATGCTGGCTTTCCTTAATGTTCTGCCTGTGTTGCATCAAATAGCGTGTTCAAAACAAAGCCCTGTTGATGTCAGTTTGTGGTGGTTTGTCCCGCATGGCCAGTGGATCCCATCTGTAAGGTGCACACGAGCCTTATTCCTGTCTGGGAAAAAAAATCCCAGGAAAATTTTCACAGGATGAAGGTTGGCTCTGCCCCTTCTTGCGCTGCGGACGTGCCCTCCCACCCAGTGTCTCCGGAGAATAAAGCGGATTTATTCTCACTACTGCATTAAGGAAAAGATGCTGATTTTTTTAACCAATTGCATGGCAACGCTCACTTTTAAGCTCAAAAGGCACAGTTGGATGATAGAGCAGAGCCAAGAGGAGAGGCAGACCTGCTTCCCTTGTTCCCCCTTGCTTCTCCCTGGGAGTCAACGGCTTCCCTCGCCCCAGCCCCTCTTCACTGGGCCAGTTCAACTCACTGAACCAGCAGTACCTAATGCAAGGAGAAAAAACTGAGTAGTTTTCTGTTTCCAGCTTTGGCAGTCGCATTATCCGTGGAACATGACAGCTAGCACAAGGAAGCGGTCTGGGCTGTGGGTCAGAAACGCAGGTAGCAGAAGGCAGGAGCCCCGTGAGGGTGGGTTATTCCAGCTGCGTGGCTGAGCTGCTGACCCATTCCCCGCTCGGACACAGGAGCAGCAGCCGCCCAGAGCAGGCTCTTACCTGTGTGCCAGGGGCAGACCCAGACACGCCGAGTCCTCACCTGCAGGACAGTATGACCTGGCTCCCCATCTGCTTTGTGGCTCCTTTCCACCCAGGAGCCTGGAAAAACTCCCAAATCAATACCAATTATTTATGTGTCATTTCTGATGCGTTAGCAGACAGCTCATGGAGACAAGTTGTTCCGACAGTAAGACAGACACCTCCTCGTTCCTCATCTAGAGGAGAAGGCATTCGTTTTTCAGTAGATATCACATGAAGTCCTTGATGATTCCTGCTTACCAGCCACCACCTTAAGACCCAATCCAAACCACACAGAAGCCAATGTCAAGACCCACTGACTCCAGTCACCTTGGGGCCCTTTTTTTTTGTCAAAATAAATTCCAATATAATGCTTTACATGCAATATATCCTTTAGAAAAGGAAGTCGTGGGCATACCTGTTTACTTAATGGTGTATGTTTTTGCAATGAATTAAATTGTCAAATTAGATTTCAAGGACTAAGCTGAAGTTATGCACAGAAGGTATGTGCAGGAAGCACCATGTCACTCACTGGTTTTGGTGAAAACAAGAGAACGAAAAATGTCCTCCCTCTCACATTCGCTCAAGCGTTTTTAAATGAATGAGCAAGATCTTTCATATCGCGGTTAATTACAGAGATGGAAATGTGTCTTTCATTGTATGAGAGCAAGAGGAGTGAGATAAGAAACTAGAATTACAATAGAGCTCATTTCTGAACTCAGCTGTAACCATGGCAACCTTCATTCACAGCATTTAACTGAGAGTATAGAAAAATAGTGCACCCAGGAAGCCTGAATAAATTATCCACATTATTGTCATACAAATGTTTCAAAGATGTGAACTATTATGAAAATTAAACTTTCTAATAAGTTAATATTTGCAGAAATCGTTTGACGTTACCTCAGCATTCCCTGTTCCCATGTTGACTACAGGGAGACATCTTTTGAGAGTGGCCAGGCGTTAAGGGAGGCACATTTCAAGAAGACAGGCAAACAAAAAAACCCAGGTGAAATCCGAAATTAAGTATGAACATAAATTCTAATACAATGGCCTATAATTGTGCAGTTAGTCTTAAAAGCTGGCACCGTCAGTAACAGTATTTTAGTTTTCCTTCATTGTACAAAATCAAAAGGTGACACAAATTCTTCTCTCACTTAAAATTGCGTTTTTCCCTCCTACCTTCCATGGCGTCAGCAGTGTCAGTTTGCTGCTTTTTCACAGTCCCCAGTGCTCCCCTTACGTGAGCGCTAACAAGGGAGTAGTGTGATATTAACAGAAAACAAAACAAAAGAGGAGTAAGGGATCAATACAGTGACATTTCCTCTCAGCAGCCAGCTCCTCTGATGTTCTGGGCTGCCGGGAGGTGCTTCACCAGCTGCTCCCTGGCACGTGGCACAGGCGTGTCATTCATCTCTGCTTCAAACAGCATTTTTCTCTGTTTTTTTCTTTCACAGAAAGTGGTTGTAGCTGACAGATGATAAAGCAAAAGGAAGAAAAATAATACTCTTCAAACACCGAAACCAAACCCTTCCTCTTTATATATTGGATATAGCTCCCTGGCTTGAGGCAGCTAGTGAATGAGCTTTCACCTGCTATTTATTGGTGGCCAAAAGAAGTGGAAGAATGCTCCAGATGCTTTATTTACTTCAACATTCACTACACCAATGCACTATACAGAAACAACCACACCGTAGCTATTCTTGACAAACCCTTAACCTATTCCTTAGCCACACAAGATTGGTCAGTGACACTTGGACACAAGAAAGAAGGAATTTCTAGTTCGCAGGGATGGGCATATTGCTGGCAGGACTCCTATCAGTGAACCTCCACCTCCGTGAGGTCAGGGACATGTGGCTTCCCAGTGCCACACTACCCCTGAGGACTTGGTTTTGGCAGCAAGTCCAAACAGGCTTGGACACGATCACAAAATACCGGGTGGAGGTAGCAAGGCACCTGGCAGAATTACAGTTGTTGCAGGTGTGCTAAGATCCTGAAAATATGAGGGTCTGGCACTGCAAGGGCTGGAAACACGGCCTTAAGGAATGACCCCGGACAATGGTGCAGCCTGGGGAAAGACTCAGGCATGCTACAGTCCCCTTTCCTTCAATCAGGTTTCCCTTGCTTTATGTACAAAACCGCTGCTCACAAGAGGGTTGGCATTCCTGGTTACAAGCATGCACAGAGGCACTTGAGACCCACAGCTTTGCCTGTTCTTATAAGTCGTCCTTAAGTATTTGAAACTAGCCTGATTTTTTTCTTTTTTCCTTTTTTTTTTTTGTGTGTGTGTGTGTGTGTGTTTGAGTAAGACCTGGCAGCAAAACAACATTTTTAAACTTCTCCCCTGACATGACCGGAATGTTTGGGTGTGAGCCTTGCTGCAGTAAGCGTTGGAGCCGAAACGCTGTGCCATGCCTCCGAACACAAGCTGGGCACGGGGAGTGCACTCCTTCTGCACATGGCAGCCCTAAGATACCGCTCTCTGGAAGCAGTTCAGAGTTGTCGACGATGCAGATTTGCTAATCAAACCTCCACACAGCTGAAGGACACAAGACACTGACCTTTACTACAGCCCTGGGAATGTGGCAGAAGCCTGGAATGACTTTCTAGGGCTGCTCCCACTGCTCGAGTCAGAGAAGAGTCTCTGCCAGTGCTGGTGGGGACGCTGTGCCTCTGAACAAAGCTCCTTTTTTATACGTACTTCTCAAAGAGAGGGGAGGAATATATCGCTGATTCGCAAGGGCTTTCAGATACCCTTTCCAGATTACCACAGTGGTTTCATTCAGTTATGCAGGCTTCAAATTAAAAGTCAATGAAAACTAACACACTTCTCATTTCTCCTGAGGCGCATTTGCTCTCTTATTTAGACAGCTGAGAAAAGTAAGTCAGAAGAAAACTCCTCCTTGTTTGACAAAGGGTACAGGGACTCTAAGAACTGCCTGGCAGCACATTCCTGCATGAACATCATTGCTGTCCTTTTGCACGAGTTGTGCTCATTTTCCAAGTGTGCATTAAAACAACCTCCCATGAGGCAACCGTGTGCATGTAAAGTATCATCAGCTCTGATGGGCACCCTTTGTCTTCCCAGGAAATGACTAAATAGTATGCTCAAAAAGCTGACAATTGGAGAGTAGTAGAAATTACAGACTCATGCTTGGCGCAGAGCTTCATATTCGCAGCTGTACTGCCTGCCTGCCAGGAGCTGTCTGCCTACAGAACATGCCGTCTTCCAGTTGCTTGACCTGAGACAGCTCGACAGGATAAGAGCAGTGTTAGAGAAGCGAACAGATTTTCTCTTTGCACATTTCTCTTGCTTGGTTTTATAGCTCTCCTCTGGAGGAAACTGAGCGTGTTGCCAGTTCCCAGGTGATGGCAGATTCAAGCAGTGGTTTCCAGATTAACCTCCAGCATTGCTTTTTGACTCTGGGTAAGGCACTCCTTCATTATTAATATGCAAGAAGCACACAAGCCTTTACATCTTACATATTTCACCCACTGATACATGCAAATACAAAGCAGAAAGGCTTGAATCTATGAGAATCACTGGTATTTTTTTTTTTTTTGGCTATCTTTAAACACTTACAGCCCCTGCTCTCCCTTATTCCAGCTCTCCTTTTATAGCCATTCCTGTTTGATCCTAGCAATCACCTTGAGTCATGATGCTGGTACTGGGAATACTAAAATAGACTCAAGCATTATTCTTTATACAATTTATTTATTTAAAAGGCATGTACAAAGTTCTCATTTTTCTCAATACAGCAAAAAAGCAGTCAGGCAAACAGACAAGAGCCCACCTGCAATTACATTCAAGCCTTTTCCAGGAAACCTTTTGCCCCAGTGTTCTGTTTCCTTACAGTGTCATGTCCCTGAACATATTTTACTGTGCCCCTTGCATTTCTACCTTTCATTTTTTAACGGTTTTTTTCTTACATGCACATGTGTGACTCCACAACTCATGGCTTAACCACTTTCGTGTGTTTCATTTACCAGTGCACTGTATCACTGGCCTGCATGGGACATGCTATTACTTAAGTTTGTGACACTGGTGCAGTGTTTTGGCAGGTGGATTGTACTGTTTTGGTTTTCAGTCATTAGAGTCATTTAACTGCTTCCTCACCCCAAAACAACTTAATATATTTTTGTCTAATCCCGTAACTTTCTCTGACTCACTTGACGTGATCACAGGCTGATTACATTTCGCTGCATGAAAATGGAAATAAATTACAATTGCACATGTGGGATTTTGCAAATAGCCAAAATGATATTGGGCTAGCTGCACAGACTGATAAAGAGAACAAAAATCACTCCCACGGCGTGACTCTGTACCCCCTCCTGCTCCCCCAGCCCACTGCAATGCCCTTCCCTTCTGCCAGCCTCTGCTGCCTGCCTGCTGAGCGGTCTGCGCAGCCGTGCCCTGAACTGCTCCACGAAATGATCCGAGTTTAAAAGTGCCTTTGGGGTAGTTCAGAGCACTTCCAGTTTAAAGTATGGCTAGACACACTCCTGCATGGGTGGTGACTTGGAAGGCCTGGGAGGGGACATGAAGGAGGCAGCCACAAAGAGCTCTCTATAAATGAGGGTACAGCTGGATGGCTTAAACCAGCCATGTGGAGCTGCCCTGGGGACCTCCCCAGTTATCTGTTCTTGTGCCTTTTACCTGAATGGCATTGCTATGACTGAGTCAGATTACACAAGAGCGTATAGTGACACATCACAACCTGCCTGTCCCCTGGGTGGAACAAAGCACTCAAGTAGGCACCTCGCCCATGAATCTAACATTTTCCATTGAGAACAAATGGTAAGGGAGATAATTGCTGTGAGCACTGAAAATGAACGATCATGAAGACTGTGCCTATGATGGCAATATTTGTGAATGCATTTGTTTTCCAAGGACTGAAAGTAAATATTTTATTTATTGTCTCACATGTGAATGCATTATTATATCAGCAACACATATGAAAGAAACAGGAATATTGTGTGCTACTGCAGTTTGCTGAGGAAACAGAAATACTGACTTGACATGAACCAGTCCTTGATAATCAAAGCTGTAATTTAAAACGTAAATGCCTTTCTGAGCTCATCTATGCAAAGCTGGATAGAGGCCAGCATGTTTCAGTTTTTAAATAACTCATTCCCATGACCTTTGCAACTCACTACCTTACACAACAGTGCAAAAAAGAGCCTCACACACATGACTCAGGCTGCCTTAGGGCTGCTGAAATTTAAGAAGGCAGCCTACATAACATGATCACAGGCAAAAGGAAAATAAAAGACTGATTATATAACATCCAGCCAAACTGAACAAATCTCTGCAGTTATACAAAGCTGTGGGCTGCAGGGATGCATCCCAAGTTCAAAGACGTTTTAAAGAAACGCCCTGATGTGACTGGTGTTTGGCCCTAGTGTTTAGTATCAAGGCTGGTAGAAGAAATAATCCTTCCTCTCAAAATACTATTCTAAACCACTTAGCTTGTAATCTGGATGTGATCCAGGACATTTGAAACACATTGAGTAACATGACCCTTGGGAAAGTGTAAGGTGCCTGGACTGCTAAATTGCAAGCCCAAAATCATCTGCAGGAAACATATGCTGTGAGCTCCTGACAAGCAGAGTAGCAGTTGCCTTACGCTTACTGAATGTCTTCTTGATGCTCCCAGATCTTTCTGGAGGTTCCTCAGAGGCACAGCTCATCTGTGGGGAAACCTGAGATCTCGCACCACCTCCCTGGCCTGTGCCACCTGCACATCATTGATCTGTGCAACGGAAAATGCAGGTTATTTGGACTTGCAAGCTAGATCCAGCCCTGGGCTGGAATCCAGAGCCAAGGCAGACACCCAGGTGCCAATCCAGGGCAAAACTAGAGTTGGGAAGTCTAAGTGACCTTCTAAAAGACTCTTCAGGACAAAAAGGACACCCCTAAAGCAGGCTTGCTGGGAATGGTCACAGTCAAGACTTCTCTTTTGGTTAAAAGCCCAGCACAGGAGTACAGGTTTGTTCTGCTGAGATCGACAGGATCTCTCAGGGGGAGGTGTCTACCCCCAGTTCCTGAACACCATAAACAAAGCTCCAACTTCTCTTGTAAGACATAGAGTTGTTCCTTCTGCTGGTTCCTATCTTGCCATGTAATAGCCCAGTGACTAACGCCTAGTTCCTGCAACTGGAAAACACTGGTATAACTTTCATATTCAGTCCACACTGCCTGCTTTTCCAGGAGGGGACTGTTACTGTCCGGCTGTAGGTCAGCTGAGGTGACCTGCAGTGAAGAGTGGTCCCCGACTCACCCAGGCATCCACCACTCCTTGGTTCAGAGGCAGCAACTGGGACTGTGTAACCTCTTGCTTAGGGCACCTACTTGGAAGAACTGAATAATTTATTGGGTCTAGCCGTAAGACTTCAGGTCTTTTTAAATGATTATAGTAGTTAAACTACATTCTCAGTTATTTGTCTGTGGCCAGACCCATGCTAACTCCTTTACAAGCAACCGCAGAAGTATTTTCCTTGTTTTGAGAAGCACAGTGTCTAGGGATGGGCAGACAAGCCAGATTGAAGGTAAGAGGATAGAAGAAATATATTTTTAGTTTGTTGTTTAAAAATATAAACTAAAGCAAACAAGAATTGTTTATGTAGGTGAGTTCACTTGAGATAATACTCTATTTATTAACCAAGGAAAACAGTAACCTAACTCATCTTTCTTCTACAGAAAAAAATAACAAATGCTTATATTTTTTACATCAAATACAAATTTCAAACCCCAAGGGATACAGTTGGGTCTTATTTTCCCAGCATTTAGGCAAGGGTAAACTGCAGGTAAGTAAACAGGAGTGAGAAAGAAGTCATTTTTGGCTGGTGTTCTTTCTAAACTTCCTTGTTACAAGTGGAAATGGGACCTGATCTAAACCCCAAGACTTCTAACAGACTGGTTCAGAGTCTGCTCTTGGTTCTATATCTACATTTTTTATTTTATCTTCCATAACTAATTTCCACTCCAAAGTACACCCTCATGCTAAGAAGAGAATACCAGCACTTGTAGTCACTGGCACTGCGTGTTTTTCTTTATTGCCGGGGAAATCATTCTTTAACATTCACATTTGACCAGTGAGATCTCAACTCAAATCAGCCAGCTGTTTTCACAGACATCCACTGGCTTTCCATCTCTTGCCAGCAGTGATCTCAAGTGAAGACGAAAGGCTGTATCCAACTACCAATCTCTAAACAATCTTTAATTTCAGAAGTATCATATATGATAAAATGAAACCGGGATATCACTGTTACAGCAGTATTAGGTAAATAATACTTTGTCTGTTGCTAAGCATCAGATATTCTCTTTCTGGAAAGATGCAGGCTGATTCCTCTCCCCTCCCAGCTTCAATCTGCACTACTTCCCCTGGAGCCGATTGAATCTTTTGCACAGCAGCCCCCATAACTGCAGATATAGTTACTTTTTTAAATGACTCTAACAAATAAATTTTTAAAAATGCACATGATGAACTACAGCTGGAAAAGGGATTATCCCCTTCAGAGCCAAGGTAACTGTTGGAGTCAACCTCGTGATATCCTGAAACTGCTTCCTCATAGCACAGGCACTGATAATGTCATAAGCATCCTTCTTGAAGTTTGCCCAACAAAGTATTTTCCAATAACATTTTACTGAAGAATTTCCTTTACTTCATTGAGTTGTCAGAATGATATATTCATCAATCTGGATACCAGACCCTAAAAGACCAACCCAGGTGAAGGGTGCAAGCTAGTGCAGAACTCATACCAAATGCAAAAAATGCATTTAGTTCTCTGCTAATGAGATTTGAGGAATACAAAAGGATGGTGCAAAGAAGTCCTGAGGAGCAAGAGGCAACAGATACAAGCTGGGCAAGGAAAATTCTGAATAACTACAAGGAAAAAATCTTCACAATGAAAGTGGCAAAGCACTAGAACTGGGGCCTAGGCAGGCTGGGGTACCCCAGTCCTCAGAGACATCCCAAACAGGACTGGCCAAGTCCCTGAACAACCTGACCTAGCTTTGAAGTTGGCCCTGCTTTGAGCAGTGAGTCGGGCTATGTGACCTCCAGAGGTCCTGTCCGACCTCAATTACTGTATGATTCTAGGAAGCTGGATCCCTGCTGCTGAATGAAGCCAGAGCCACTGCTTCATTTCAGAAAGGAACTGAGAATGAAGATACAAAGGACCTCCGGGGGGGACAAAATAAATCAAACTATCCCTGGGTCCCACAGTGATGGCAAAATACCCACTGAAAGCAATTGTCTCTGTAATTCCCCATTGGCCTCCCCTTTAGAAAGGGCAGGGGAGAAATGAGTCGTGCTGGCTTACTCTAAAGTTGATACTGAAGAGATGTTTTTAAAAAAATACCTTTTCTAGGGCTCAATGTAAAACTTCATAAACATTCACTGTACCCAGGAACCCAGCTGTGTTAAAGGAGGATGAATGCACCACCCACAGCAAACACTCCCCGAGAGGGCAGCAGAATGCTTGAGTGTACAACCAAAACCTTCCTTTGAAGCAGACTGAAGATCACAGGCCATCGCTGTTTGCAGGTACTCCATCTGCTTTGAGCGCTACTGACACATTTATTTTTGCCATGTAATGCTCCTGATTTCTGCTAAAAATAAATGACTGCTCTGTGGAATAGCAGACGTACATTGCTGTCATTGCTTCTATAATGCTTTCAGGGGAGGAGAGAAGATAGTTTGGTCTTGTCCTATTCTTGCCGTTTATTCAGTACATGGCGTGTTTTTCTCCCTCATTTTCCCCTTTGTTAGGCTTTTCTTTCCACTTTCAAAACTTGTACAACTCTTCTATTTTTTTTTTTTCTGCTCCAGGTTGGTGTGGCAGCATGCCAGGCACAAGTGTTTGATCTGTGCACACAATTTTGAGATGGGTTTTATGAGTGACTGCTCTTTTCAGCAGGCACAAGAGGAAAATGTCATTTCTAAAACACTGTATGCAAAGATGATGTAAAAACGTTAAGCAGTCAGGGTATATAAAATCAATTGAAGCATTACCCTGTCTTCCTGAACAGGCTTTCAGTAAAACTGAATCAATAAAATATTTATATGTTAGGCACAAGAGCTTATTTAAACTAGAAGGTTATTACAAACACCTGATTTAAAATGAAAAGGGATTTTGACGCTCTCTAATGGAGTTTCTCTGGAAATGTGTGTAGAAAGCTTTAGGGTAACGACTGCAGCACTTTAGCTGCAGTGATAATGCATAGCTGCCTATCGGTTCTGCAATGCAGAATTACCCGTGGTCAGCAACAGGCACAGTAGACAAGAACTGATGTATTTTGCTAAACTTGGATGATAATCCTTCCATCCAGGGAAACAGTGAGACTTCACACACCTTGAAGCAGTTATGAGTAACTGCTTTTCCATCAATCCTTGATGTAAAATGTTAAGCATGGAACAACTTGGTTTTATTTGTTAAAATAATTTTCATTATTTAAAATCAGCAAAAATGGGCTGTTGCTCAAAGTGCACAAAAAGGTCTTGGCAGCAGCAAGATGAAGAAAAGGAAAACCTAACTTTCCAGTTGGATTGCAACATCTAACTTCTGGCACATCAGCAAACTCACATCAGCTTGAGGACCAAAATGTCAGCCAAGTTTTAGTATTTTGCCTTTCATTTGTGGGATTTATATGGGGCTGCTAAGGCCAAATTCTTTTCTCACTCAGTATTTTAAAATTCAAATTCTGTCTTTTATTCAAAGAGATATGTGGTATCAACAGGACACTGTGAGACAGGGAGCCACAGCTTCCAATACCAGCTCTAAGACTAGCTCCTCTCCTGGCTTTAAATCAGGGAAGAAAAGGGATGAATAAAATAATAAACAGGGAGCAATAATACCACCATTTCAATTTCACAGCATGTTATGGGGGAATTGAACTAATGGTCACAAGATGTTTTGAAGACCAAAAGTGCTAAATGCTAACTATTTTGTGGACTTTTTTTTCTCAATAGGCAGCCGTAGACAGCAACACTCTCTTCAGACTTCAGACATGAATCCACTCTACAAACCCCATACTTCCAGTCAGAAATAGTAGGGGAGCAGTGGTGACTTTACCCCAATCCATTTCTATACTCATACAACTACCAGGCACTGGTCTCTTTTCCCACAGCCTTTTACCTTCTGATGGGGTAAAAGACACTTAACTGTGCCATCTTCTGAACCCTTTAAGAACATTTCTAAACTTGGGTGCTTTACAGTCACTCTTGCTGCAAGTAGAAAATTATGCAAATGGTTGTAGTTACAGCAGACACTGCCCATCTACTTCTAACCATGTGCTACTGTTAAAAAGGAATGAAAAGCATTAAACTTCCATGCCCTTTAATGAAGTCTTTAATGTACAGTGGTGTCTATCAGATGCTTTTTTAAAAAAACATTATTCTAAAATAAGCCTAAAAGAGAAGATTATGGTGTACCATTCTGGATAAACAAATGTCACAAAAGTCACCCAAAACATCAATAAATGATTTGTGCTTTCAACTACTACTGGGGAAGACTTGTATTTTTAAGAATAGCAACATTTTATCTTTTTAGTTGGTTTTCACATGGAGGATCACAGGGCAGTACTGTCCACTCTCTTATACCCCAAGTAGACTGCTTGAGTCTTCTGGGCACCAAGTGCAGATTTTCCTTTGTTTCATCTACTGGTTTCAGTATAAAGCTGTAAACACAATAAGGATGAAAAAGATGCAAATACAGTCAACATCTACGTTTTGTTACAGTTGCTAAAGGAATACTAATTGCAACACTCCACAGGCTAGCCTAGCATCTGCTGCCAACACCACAGAGCAAAGTGGGCATCCCGGACACCCTGAAAATAGAAAGGCATGAGAGCACGTGCATCTATAAACAGAAAGAGATGACCAAGGAAACCAAAATGTTGCAGAATTTATATACTGCCCCTGTTCAAAAATTTACATGAAGAATAAGGCTGGATCAAAGTATCTCACAAGCATATGCAAAATTAAATGTTGCCCTAGAGATGTGGAACGGGAACAGGATTGTATCTAACAGAGGGGGGAGAAAGGAAGGAGGGGAGGCTGCTGCTCCTGCTGCACTGGTAGGAACGACAGGTGCTGCTCTTCCAGGGAAGGACTGTTCCTTCTCGGTAGGCATTGCCCTCAAACCATTCCTTGCTGGCAGCAGCAGCAGCAAACATGTCTTTCTCAGAAACACAGGGCGGAGAGATCCCTGGCTGTCTGCACTCCATGGCAGCCTGCTTTGCCTGGAGTGGTTCTGGTGAAGACAAAACACCAGGGAGCAAATGAAAAATAGACAAACCAAATGTTGCAGTACAGGCTTCAGTGGTATCCTGCAGAGTTAACGTGCTTCGTGACTGTTAAAGGCACTTCATGAACATTCCAAATGAAAAAAAAAACCCAAACCACATTACCCACTCTTTAAAATTAATTCAACGTGTCCTACAGAAGCGCTTAGACATTTTCCCATTTGCAGTCTCCTTGACAGGCAGCAGTTAAATGACCCTGACTCCTGACTAAAGGCGCGGGGGGGACAGCTTGCTGCAGCGGTGACTATGGAGCACGGCCATCCTTGCAGGACAACGGGACGAGCCACCAGGGCTTTCCCTGCAGGTCCTCCACCGTGCCAGGCGCCAGCAGGAGGCCGGGAACGGCGCTTGTCGGCTCCTATCCGCGAATCACCAGCAATCACCTGTTACACCCGCGCAGCGCGCCGGGAGGAGCTGCCGGCCGCGGACACGGCACCTCACCCCTGCTTCGGTCTCCAGGCTGTAAGAAGGAGGCGAAGGCAGGGCGGGCGGCCCGGCGCTGGGTGCCGCAGGGCAGGGCAAGGCAGGGCAGGGCACGGCAGGGCAGGGCCGCCCGCTCTCCCCGCGCCTCGCCCTCCCTCCCGCCTCCCCTCAGAAGAGCGAGGGGCTCGCCCTCCCACCGGCAGTTCCCTCATAGAGACGCAGCTTCGGCCCGCTCCCGAAGCGGCCCGCTGGGGAGAGGACTGGGGGGCGGCGGGAGAAGTGACGGGCGGCGGGAGAAGTGAGGGGCTCCAGGACGACCGGGGGATGGCGAAGGGAGTGGAGGTCGCTCCCCCACAGTGTTCGCGCCTTCCCGCCCCTGCGCAATGCGCGCGCACGCGGCACCCTCCTGCTTCCCCTCTCCCCCCCCGCGCGCTCCCCCAGCCGCTGCCGAGCCTCCGTGTCACGTGCCCACCCTGCCCTCCTCGGCAGCCAATGGGAGGCGCCCCCTGAGCCTCAGGGCCTTTATAAGGCGCCGCAGAGCGCGGCGGCCCCGGGCGTAAGGCGGTTGCGGCAGTTGAGAGGGGGCTGGGAGTGGCGGGTGTGTGTGGGCGTCTTGGGCCGCTCGGTCCCTTGAGCCGCTTCCCTGTTCCGCCCGGCGCTGCTGGGCTGAGCCGTCCGGGAAGGGGCCAGGTCTGTGCCCGCGCGGCCCGGGGCGGAGGGAAGGAAGAGGGGGTCATGCCGGAGGCAGGCGGGCGGCCGGGGCGGTGCGGCCATGTCGGGGCCGCGCGGCGCGTGAGGGGGTAGCGGTGTCCGCCGCGGCGACGCCCAGCGCTGGTGGACGGGCCCTGCCCGCGGCGAGGGGGAGCGGC